>AGDA01004792.1:0-50027 GCA_000281935.1 Mengenilla moldrzyki | reverse complement strand
TTTCGTAACCTTCTTCTTATAGAAGGTCGGCACGCCATAACAAAATTTGTCCTCGACATTGACAACCATAGCCACATTTTCTGTTGAATGCAGCACGTATGGAGCTTTATTTTGTATTCTAATTTTATTCTTGTAACTTTTATCTTAATTAGAATGTTAATTTTTTTTTAATTTTTGCTTTAATTAATGTATTGTTTTTTGTCTAAATCAGCGTTTTGTAAATTTTTGGCTTACGAGTTGATAAAATTTTTAAAAATAATTTTATAAACTGATATTATATTTAAATAAGTTATTAGTAGGTTTTTAGCAATATAACTACATTTATGAAACTTAAAACTACAAGTAAATAATAAAATTTTAATTTATTTTGCTTGTAAATAAGTTAAAGTATATACAATTACAAAGTTGCTGCGTAAGCACAAATAAAGTAAGAAGTCATTGCTCTGGTTTAATAAAAAAACAATTTATTAAAGAAATATATAAGATCAACAAATAAAAACTGAAAAATTAACAAATTGGTTCTATAAATATTTAAAAAAAACTGTTGCAATTCTTATTTGTATTGAAAACTATACAATTTCAAGACAAATTTGTTGCAAATAGAAAAAAAAACGTTTAATAACTAATTACAGAAAGCAGATAATTGTAAATGCATAAGATGTAAAATAAAACAAAAAGTTTTCTAATTAACAAAAAAATCATAAAGTATAATAAAAATACATTATTACACTTAAAAGAAAATTGAATGAGTTAGAAGTTGAACTACAGTTTTAGCATCGAAAATAATAATAGAATAAATTAAAAAGACATTTAATTGTAAACAAATAAAAAAAATTAATAAGAATATTGCTATTTTTCATTAGTTAATTTGTCAATTTCAGGTTAGTTACGAATATTCACTTTAAGACTTGAAATCGTTTTTCGTTCTAACTTAAAGCTGCATATTTCAAATCTACTTAAATTTTTTTGAAAAATGCGCCTCTTTTTCAAAACAAGATGGCCAAACTTCCGGAAGGAATACCGATAACCTTTAAATTTTAACAGTTAAATTTTTTCATGGACTGGTACTTGTTCATCGGATCAGTGTTTTGAAATCGGTAGTCTCAATCATTAAGTGTTTGTTGATATTTACATATATATAAAAGTAGGCGGTCCAAATATATCAAAGTTAAAACTAATTAAGGTTCAATGATCAAAATTGATCATTTCCCTGTGTGTCGGACTGTTATATAACAGTATTTTATCATTGTTAAACCACTTGTTATAACAACTGTTAATTTCCTAGTTGCTGAAATCTTTTAAAACAATGTTTAGAAAACTCTGGTTGGTTTCCTAATTACTTAAAAGTTTTACAATAATGTTAAAGGAGCACCCCTTTTCAAGTCAGTACCTTTTTTAAGTACCCCTGTGTTCTTTCCATTATATTAAAATGTTTTTCATTTCACAGGGTTGCCACTTTTATTAATTTTTATTAATTGTTATTATTTCTTTATTTTTAATTTTTTCTTTATTTTTCTTTATTTTTAATTATTGTTGCTTTTTTTACATTTCTAAACATCATTTAGCTAAATGAAAATTTAAAATATTTTATTTCTGCATATGATTATCGTATGCATATACGGGTGCGATTTCAATTTTCATAGAAAACATCAAAAAAATTTAATAGTTATTATCCTAACGAAAAATATTTAAATGGTAAGTAAAATTTGTTTCCAGAGATTAATTTATAACAAAATTATTTTTGAATATACTTACCATGCAAACAGTACTTATAACAAATGTTTTAACGGTGTTATAACATTTTAACAGTGTGGTACACAAGCTTTTAAATATGATGTTTAAAAATGATCAGTTAAAAAGATCAAAACAGCCATCAAAAGTTGTAAATCTGTGTGATTTATGAATATAATTAGAATTTTTATTATTTTTAGTTGCTTGATATCTCATCCTTTGATCAGCTATTTAATTTTTTTGAACAAACAAATTTTTTGCACACTTTTAGAACAGATTTAAATTTCAATTAAAGGTTTATTGCGTAGTTTTGTCCGCATGAAGTAAAAATTTTAATTACAATGTTGAATACTTCAGAGAATTCAATACAAAGTTATTAAATGTAAAAAAGTGTTAAATACGCTTATAGAATCGATTAACAGTAAATGGAAAAAACTATAGTGAAATTTTACATTGTGCTGTAAAAAAGGGGTAAAAAACAGTAGTAATTAAAATTGCGTTATTTTTTATTTATATTTAAAAACCGAAAATGGAAAAAGTTTTTTAGACATTTAAAGTTAGTTTTATGGAAAACTTTACCGTAAAACGTGCTTTAAATTGAGGCTGTGTTAAACTTTCTCGGCACAATAAAGAAAAAATGCTTTTCAATAGACCTTTTTTGACGAGAAGACTGATTACACGGGTAAATACTAAACTGGTTGATTGAAAACTGATGCGAAATTATGAATGACGTTAATCTTGTTATACTTAAAATCGTATTAGTTTTTTCCTATCACGTCACATTTTTGAGATACAGAGCGAAAACGAATTTCAGTGTTTAAAAACTTATAAATCACAGGCATGTAGAGCTGGAAGCTTCAAAAACATCTAAAAAAATAGAAGGGCTCAATGAGTGTTTAAGTCTAAAATTTCATTAAAAAATCTTGAATAGGTTGAGAGTAATTAATTTTTAAGTGCGGAAAAATGGCAAAAAATCAATTTTTTTCATGATTTAAAAAAATGTTTTCTTCCTTTACTCCCGATTTAAAGTCATTAGTGAAAATATTGTAAAATTATCATAAAATGTGAGTCTTTAGTTAAGCATTGTGTACAAAAAATTTTTTTTCCGACATGCGGTTTCTGAGATATAAATTTTTAAATTTAAACATGGAAAAATTAAATACATGTAGAATATGATGTAGTACTTTTGTATTTTCTGAATAATAGAAGTACTATAGCGACGTTCAACACGAAAAAAAAAACATTGTTGTGAAAAATATAAAAAATTTTTATAATTTTGAAACTGAAAAATTTTTTTTAGAAAGTTTTAATTAAAAGTCAGAGTTAAAATTTGGGAGTTTTTGTCATATTGATTAGGGTGAGTAAAAATATTTAAAGGGTATTTTTTGCTATTTAAGTTAATATTTCATTTGGCTGCAAAAATTCAAAATCCCAAATTAAAAAAAATGGCAAAAAATCAATGTTTTTCATGATTTAAAAAAATGTTTTCCCCCTTTACACCAAATTTGTGGGGACCTTACAAAAATTACCTGTACATTTCATAGGAATAGATAAGGAAGTGGTGATGGAAGTTTCACTTGAACGCTTTTATGGGTTTGGGGTGCAAATTTTGAAAAATTTAAGAATTTAAAAAACCTATTTTTTTTTAGCACGTATATGTCTTACATTCAAGTAAGTTAAGTCAATTTTAAAGGTGATGTTTTTAAGGGGGGGGGTGAAAATTTTGAAAAATTAATAATTTTTAAAAATTTTACAACCAAGGGTTTTCCTTAACAGTTTCTGCCTAAAGGTTGTAGTTGGTAGTTTTTTGTCAAAAAGGTTGCTTTTAGGTTTGGGATGGACATTTTTTAAAATTCCAAAAACTATTTATTCGCTATTATGGTTTTTCTATTCAATTGTAGATAGTAATTCGGACCAAAAAGGAATTCTTTGAGAGGTTGGGGTGAACATGTTGAAAAATTTATAATTTTAAAAGTTTTACAACCAAAGTTTCTTCTTAATATTTTCTGCCTAAATGCATATTAGTACTGAAATAGCCTTTCCAAGTTTAAGTGAAAAATAAGTTTTATGACTTTACAAAATATCCACTCCAACCCCAAAAGCAACCCCTTTGATAAAAAAGAATCCACTACGATCATTAGACAGAAATTGTTAACAAAAAAGTTCGGTTGTAAAATTTTTTCAAAATGTTCACCCCAACCTCTTAAAAACATCCCCTTTAAAATTAATTTAACTTACTTGAATGTAAGACATATATGTGCCAAAAAAAATAGGTTTTTTAAATTTTTAAGTTTTTCAAAATTTACACTGCAACCCCATAAAAGCATTCGAGTGAAACCTCCATTACCACTTCCTTATCTATTCCTATGAAATGTATCAGGTAATTTTTGTAAGATCTCCACAAGTTTAAATTTGGGATTTTAAATTTTTGCAGCAAAATGAAGTATCAGCTTAAATAGCAAAAAATACCCTTTAAATATTTTTACCCCCCTAATCAATATGATAAAAACTCCCAAATTTCAACTTTGACTTTTAATTAAAACTTTCCAAAAAAATTTTTTTCAATTTCAAAATTATAAAAATTTTTTATATTTTTGACAACAATGTTTTTTTTTGTGTTGAACGTCACTACAGTACTTCTATTATTCAAAAAATACGAAGGCGCTTTACATCGGATTCCATGTGTACTTTATTTTTCGATGCTCTACTTTAAAAATTTATATCTCAGAAACCGCATGTCGGAAAAAAATTTTTTTGTACACAATATTTAATTAAAGACTTATATTTTATGATAAATTTATAATATTTTCACTAATGATTTTAAATCGGGAGTAAAGGAAGAAAACTTTTTTAAATCATGAAAAAACTTGATTTTTTGCCATTTTTTCGCCCTTAAAAATTTAATATTCTCAACCTACTCAATATTTTTTAATAAAATTTTAGACTTAAACACTCGTTGAGCCCTTCTATTTCTTCAGGTATTTTTGAAGCTTCCAGCTCAACATGCCTATGATTTATAAGTTTTTAAACACTAAAATTCGTTTTCGCCCTGTATCTCGAAAATGTGACGTGATAGGAAAAAACTAATACGATTTTATATATCAAGAGACCAGCATAATTCATAATTTCATATCAGTTTTCAATCAACTAAAAAAATTTTAATTTGTTGACCAGTGTTATCTTTGGTTGCAACTTTTTGTATTTTAATCAATTTGGTTGCAGTCTTTGTTGTAACTTTTCGTAACCATTTTTCTGTCTGGTTACGAAAAATGGCAAAAACGTTTGTAACGATTTTTTAAATTATTTAAGATGGGTGGCTTGTTGCTCTCGTACGTCATTTGTTCTGTGATGATCATTTCGAAATAAATGTGTTAAAGAAGTGCGATTCAGAAACCAGTATTTAATATGAACCTTTTTTAAAAATCCAAGTTTCAGTTTGATGTAATTTCAATTTGGTTCAAGCCCTTGATTTCGATAAAATATTAACCTCCATTGAGTTTGGCAAATGCATAAAATTTGCCTGTTAGCATTCAATTTTTTTTAGTAGAATATTCATAAGAGCCGAAATTATTTTACCTTGATTTAACTGTAGTAGAATATTTTTAAATAAATTTATGTCTTTATTTTGGTTTATTTTACTCATACAAATAAAACGAATAAATTTAAACAGAATTTTTAATCACTACAAAAAATTATAAAAAACAGAACAAGTAAAAAAAACGTTTTCAAATAAATAAGTTAAATAGAGCTTGACTCAAATAAACTCAATTTGTTTTGGTTTGGTTTGCATTGTTTTGTTTTGATTTGGTTTTGTTTGATTTGATTTACTTTCATTCAAAAAAAATCAAATGTCAAAAATTTTTGAAATTCGGTTTAATTTGTTTTAGTCTGGTTCAAAAGCCTTGCAAAATATAATTTTAAAATATTATGTGAGACAACTACAGTTACACTGGTAACTGTAATCTACAGTGTAGATTACGTATAAAAAAGCATGTTTTATTAAAACGTTCTTATATCAACGGAAATATTTACTTCGATTTGCCATAAGAGAGAATTCAGTTTGATAAAAGATTTCGTATTTAAATATAATGAATTTTTATTATTCAATATTGGGATTTGTGTTAGAAAACATAAACATATATGGCAATTGGAGAAAAATAAAGTATGGAATGCATTAAGTTTTGAAAAATTTGCATTCAAAATTTACATTGGAGAATTGATGTGCTTTGAATAGAATAGAACGAATTGCTTAAACTGAACATTTGAATTTTTATGCATATATGATATTATAAATAAATAAACAGATGTAATGAATACGAAATTTTTATTGAATAACAAATTTGGATATATTTTTGATTTTTGTATTCAGTAAAATTAACATTTAGTTTTCCACGTTGCATATTTTTATAGATATCAAAAGACCAACGTGCTTAGCGAAGTTTTGAATTGCGAATGTAAAGTATTGACTGTTTGTTTAGTAAAAATCTCTGTCACTTACAAAAGGGGTCTTGGTTTAATGCTCGAAAACCAGGCATATTTATATTCCTTTAAGTAACAGGTTCAATGGACCCGCTTGGATTTTCCAAGGTTAAACAACGCATGATAAATTGTAAAAGCTTGCTATAATGGATTTTGTTTAATGGTTTCGCTTAGTGATATTTATTGGCATTTTGTTTTACTGATTTTTTTAATGTAATTCTTTAACTAATTTATGAAACTAATGCTTAGTTTATTAAACCTTTTTAAATTATTGTTGAAAAAAATTAATAAAGTATATTTTTGTTGGGAAATTTGTTCGAAAATCAAAATTTTAAAATTGACTTGGGCCATGCAGTTTTTGAAGTTATCTCAGATAAAGACAGTCGTTTATAATAAATGAGTAGTCCGTACTTTACAGCCATTGTTAAAATAGTATTTTGTCACCAATTTTTTACTCATATTTTACTCTTTTTTGAATTTCATTTTGCAAATTTTCTCCTGACATTATTCTCATGGTTTTCATAATTTATCTATAATTTTAAATTTTTAAAATTTATTAAAAGTTCAAACGGTTTTTAACATTTTTAATTTTCAATTTCTACATTCATTCAATAAAAATGAAAAGGAATTTTTTTGTGTATGGAATTTTGGGAAGAAAATTAAAATTTTTTTGGATTTATTTATCAAAACTTTCAACACACACAATTTGGTATTTTTAAAAATGTTACAAAACATATTAAAATATTATTTTTTATCAATATCATAGTTTTTGTAGAAGCTTCTTAACATTATTATATTTGTTTTTATTTTTTAAAGCTAAATTTAGCTTTGCAGTAACGAATTTTAAAACTCATATTTTTAGAATAAGTGTTTAAAGACTATGTTTAAAGAGACGAAAATTCCATTATGATTTATAAATTCATTTCGTAAACTTTTTTTTTAATTTTTTATTTAAAAAATGATAATTAACATCATTTGAATATTTTTGGTAATTTAAGTAGATTTTTCTTGTATAAATTATCATATTTAATATGCTTGTAATCACATTACAATAATATATTTTTGCCCGTTTTCTCAAATTTGAAATATAATTTTACTTATTTCTACAGATTGAAATTGTTTTCACAGAGAACAAAAAACAGATTTTTACTACTCTATAGATCAGGGGTTCCCAACCCCGTACCCGTGGGCACCATGGTGCCCGTGGAGCGATTCTTATGTGCCCGACACTAGTCGATAAAGAAAAATACATTACCCCGTGTGTATAAATTCTGAATAATAATTCATAATTTTAAATCATTTTTGTTTATTATTTATTTAAAAATTAGAAATATAAGAAAATAAATTATGCAAAAATGAGAAATTATGGAAGCTGTTTGTCGATTAAAACTAAGTGGTGCCCGCCACCCTACTGATATTTTATAATGTGCTCTAAAGTACAAAAAGGTTGGGAACTCCTGCTATAGATAAAGTATTTTGTATTCCATAATGCTATAGTCGAATAGAATATTAAATTTTGTTTCGTCTATTTATATTTTCTCTTACAAATACTTTTTGATACTAGTTAAAAGGCCGAAAAGCCGATGAATATATGGTTAGCAAATTATGGAGCATATCTCGGGAAATAAATCACATATGACGCAATAAACTCTTGATAAAATGGTGGAAATTTTCCATATTTATTTGAAAATATTCACCACCCCGTGTTCTATATTTTATTCAACATCTGTTTATGTTTTCTATAGAAATATATATTCTGATATTATTAAATAAAATTTTACAAATGTGTATTTGATTTTCATAGATAATTTTGAATTTAAATGTTAGTTCATTTATAATTCAAGTGAATTTAATTGAAATTTTTTCATCTTCAATTGAGCTCTTAAACTGAACTAAACGTAAACAAAAAAAAACTAGAAAAAATTGTTGAGCTTATATTTACATTTAGTTGAAAAACATTTATGCAATTTTTCAGTTTATTTTATCTATTTATTTTTCCAGATGATTTTCCCAGTTAAATTATAATAAAGAAAACTGTTTTATTTTTTTATTCTATTTTTTTTTAAATCAATACACTTTACAAATAAGAATAACTATTTGTTAATTTTATTGAACTAATGTAGATTCATAAGGTGTTTAGGTATATACCTACCTTAGGGAGAGTTCGGTTAATACAATTTACTGTTAAATTTATAATACTTTGAAGCAATAAACTCTCTAGAATTTTTTAACTTCATTGAATTTTTCACTTACTGGATTCTATGACTTGAAATTTTTTATTATTGTGTCCGGTGGTACCTGGCGAGACTCCAACCTGAATTCTCTGCAGACTAGGGTCGAGCGGCGTCCATTTGGCTATTCTGGCCTCACTAATTGTATGCATGTATAAATATTATTAAACTATACGCAACATTATTAAATTCTCAAAAGGAAGTTTTTCTGATATTTATATTTATGCAATATGGCAACTTAAAAGTAATAAGTTTAAAGTTTTGCAATAAAATAGTTTACCGCATTTTGATGAAGTATGTACTTGAAGTGTTGCTTGTGCGTTCGATTTTAATTAAAACATTTCCTATTTAAAACAGCGTCAATATTATCATTTCACAATATTTAACCACATTTGTATGCGTAGTGAATACTTTGAAAATTTAGATCCCAATACTTGTGCTTCAAGTACAGAAAAATTACAAGATATATAATTAAGAAAGTTTAAAAGTTTTACAATAAAAAGTACTATCACTTCAATTTTCTGTTTATACTTTTAAAATGTTGCCATTAAATATTCATATGTTCAAATCAAGTATTAAAAATAGACTAAATGTTTTAAAAATTATAACAAATATATAACAAGAGTTAACTATTTAAACAAAAAAATTTTTAAACCACTAACTATCATTAAGCTTTGCGTAATTAATCTGAAACTTAAAGATTTCTGATTTACGAGCTTTTTAAGTAGGGTTTAAGAAAATTTTTAAACTTTATTTTTTAAACAATATAACAAACTGAACTCAATGTAAGACGTTGACTTGGTATTGCTAAACATTTTGATCAACATTTTGAATAAATACATCCCAACACTTGTTGAGTTTTCGAATGTACCCAATTTAGTGTTGGTTGCGTTCGAAAAGTCGAACCCGGTTTGGAGTTAATTTAAACTTAATTGGTTAAATGATGTCAAAAAACCAAGTGTTGATTGAATTGCATAAAATTTTTGAGTAGTGAAATTGTTTTGTTACAATCTCTGCATTGTAAACAACGCATTAAAAACAACTCTACTTGTGAGCAAGGCTGAAAATTACTTGAAAACATGGCAGAAATAACTCGATTTGCCACTTTTCGAACAATTGCAATTTTAATCTAAAACATTTTTCAAAGAAAAAATTTAACTTTTGAAATTAAAATTGAAATAGTTTATTATATCTATTGGGAGAACCAGAGTAAGAATTTTATCCTACATTTTATTTTATGCAATAAATAACACTGTGTTAAGTTTAAAAATACAGTCGAATTTAATTTAGTTTGTCTTTTTTAAACAAATATAACTACCAATTATATATTTTCATTAAAAATATGTAATTTTTTTCCTCTATTCTTCAGTGTAATTTTTCATTTTAAAAAAGCACACGAAATTTCAATAAATTCAAAACAAACGTTTGATGAAAAACGTTCAATAAGCAAATTACTAGAAAGCATAATTATTTTCTGTTCTTTTCATTAATGAGTTTGAAAATACTCGTTAAAAAGAAATACTTTGTACAAAACATGACTTGTTAAAATTAATGTTCTTCAGTCAGCGTACGAAAAAATAGCTTTAAATTAATCATTAAAAAACAGAAGCTCCTGTGAGTTTTTTAATTAATTATAGCCATATTGTGTCAAAATTTAACTAAAAAAAACTTAGCGTATCTGATTGTTAAATATTTAGCGTTTGTGTAAGAAATATATATCAAAATAATTTTGGTTAAAAAATATGTGAAAACCTTATCCTACGTTCATGTGTTTTTAAGCTACAAAAACATGAAGCTACGTGTAATTACGCTTCTTATGTTTGTCCACGGGGCTGTGGAGACTATTCAGCGCGTCGGCAGGTGGCGGACAGCCGAATGTCCGGTTGGGACAGCTTCGAATAAGCAAATAAGGGGCCGCGGACCAACCACCTTCCTCACTTCCAACCTAAGTTGTAAAGCGACCCGTATCGATTGGCTCATTTCTATCTAGAGTGAGTGATGAAAACAACGGAGCATCTAGAATAACCAGGCGACCCCCTAGAGTAAGAGCCTTACATCGTCATTACCGGGCCACTAACGATGCGGATCATACACTTACCCGGTGACTATCGGATTCATAAGAATCCAAATAAAATGGAGACAGATTAATTAACCAAACTTTCATGTAAAAGAAACTTTCTAGGAAATTTTCCTGGAAAGGAAATAGTGCTTTCCGATGTTTAATGCGGGAAAGTTGTAAAAGAAAAAGAAACCAACGCTTTAATGGAGAAAAAATTAGATCCTGAAAGCAAGTAACAAGTAAATGAGGCTGAAGACGGTTAGGAGAAGAAAAAACTTCAAGCCTCAGCATTCAGGCTCCTTCTTTCTTGTGATCAGGTCTTACGATAAGAGAACTTATTAAAATTATTCTCTTGTCGGAAGGAAAGCAGCAGCTCTTCAATTACTATTTCCACGATTTGAAATTGGTGAGACCCATTACTGGGAAGACCTACAACCAAGTCGCTGGGAGTAGGGTTTTGAAGGTAAGGCTCAGAGAGTTTCTGGGAAGCTGTTTTAACCTTGGACATGTCCGTCCTGGGACAGGAAAATTTCAGGTGAGCTGTTGCCAAGAAACACAAAGGCTTTTGCGTGGATTTTTTATACACATGTAATTGCTCTTTTAAACTACCGGCTTGCTAGAAGTACAATAAGCCATAAGGCTGCAGTGTTAGGGTGCTAACCACGCCTAGCAAACATGGTTTATTATTTATTTATGTTTGTTTATTGACTAATTATGTGAAATATTTTCGAATAGATTTTGAGTATTCAAAAATCTTTGTAAGAACATTTTTAGTTTTAGGGATCAACTTTAAGTATTTTTTCTCTTCAAAAATCCCAATGTAATAAAAATTCTGATTTTATTTAAGCAAATGCTTTCAAAAATCGCTTAAAAGTTAGAGTAATGAGAAAAGGTAAGAAAGTTTACAGTTCGCATTTAAGAAAAAAACAAAACCTATTTGACTCCATTTTGATTATAAAGCTAATGAAGTTAAAAGCTCCGAGTTACAATTAAGTAGCATTACTAAGGATGGTTAGCAGCACAGATAACCAAAATTAGAAGAGCATTATTCTATTTTTCCATTAAAAAATTGATAATGTTGCACTATTTCTTTATAAACGATTAGCATTATTTATAATTTACTTAACTTTTGACGTTTATTTTAACAAAAAAATCGACATAAATTGCTTGGTAAATTAATATTAGAGTGACGAAATACTTAAATTCAATGCCAATAAGATACGAATTCAAATTTCAAAATAACGAAATGAATCTGCGCTTTATTTACAAATAACTTTTTAAGTTTTCACACTGAGAACAAAGAGACGCGCAGTCCATGTCTTATACGCCCATGTAATAAATTCATGCAGCCACTTGGTCTTTACGACAATATAAGATGATTAGTTAGTGGTAATAAATTTGATTTGAAAAAAAACAAACGTTTTCAACAGTTGGGGGGAATCCGAACATTACTTCTATTCTTATTTTAGTTACCGTTGATCTTATTTTGGTTTTATTTTCTTTTATTGTTTTGTATGACACTTATTGTCATAAGAACCTAATATCACTCATCGGGTAAATGATCTTTTTAGGGGGACACTGCCTTTACAGAAAGTTACAGATAGAAAAACATTTTTTTTTGACTATAATCATTTTAATAATTACTGAAAAAATATTTTAAGTAAAACTTAAATTAAAAATGGTTGTACGGGAATCACTTTATAATTGGATGTGAAGAAACGTATCCGCTAAATTCCCGGCAAACCAAAATTATAAAAGACTTTTTTATGGTACAAAAATATCCCATACAGCATTTACACGCCTTTTTAAAAATAAGCATGCATTTAGCATTAAACAAAAAACAAAAAAGGAATAATTTTGAATTCCACCAAAAGAGTGACTTTATCAGAATATTTAGACACTTATAAATAAGTAGTGTTTTTAAACTTTTAGTCTACATGCTAAGTTGTGTTTGAATGGAACCTCTTTTTACATTCTGTTTTCAGTAAATTTTTCTCTCTTTTGTGAACTTATTTTGTGCAAATGAACTTAATCCGAGTGCTTTTTAACAAATAAAGGCAATACATTGATTCTTATTTACGGTTCTATAAAAGTTGTTCCTTTTTTTTACTTCGGAAGGTATTATGGTAGAATAAAATATCACCTTTTTGATATAAAAAGAACGCCATTTCCCTATTTTAGCTTATTAATTTTGTATTTCAAAAAGAACGTTGTTGGCACTAAGTTACCATGAAAAAAGCACAAAATCATGTTAAAAGTAGTATAAAAAGAGGAGGGATCGCTGTACGGGATAAATCTCATAGACGGATTCTGAAAAGTCTTTCAGACGAATTATAGACTTCCTTTTAGAACGTTTTTAGACGACTAATAGACGTTTCTATTAGATATCTTTTATAAACTTCTAAAAGACGTCTTTTTAAGACATATTAAAGACGACTAAAGACGGCATAAAAAGACTTTTATAAGAATATAAGTACAAATGTAAAAAAATGTTTTGGTCCTTAAAAGTTGCCTAATTGATGTCTTTTAGTTTATCGGGTCACAAGAGGGAAATTAAATTTTTTTCACAGGCTTAATATTTACCACAAAATGTCCAAGTTCTCCGAATCCTAATTTTTTCTAAAGTAGTATATTGTGAATTCAAATTGATAAGGCTGCTGATAACCTCTTATGCTAGAATTTTCTATTTTAACTGTTTGAAATATCAAAATTTACTCTTGGGTTCTTAAATTACTTTATTAATAAAGCAAGATTATTCATTAAATCAATTATATTTTGTTCGAAAAATAGTTTCAAGTTATGAAAAATATGTTATTTCTAATAAAAAAAAATTATTGATCAACAGTAAATAATCTATGACACAGCGTCATAATTTCTTTTCAGTATAGTGTAATTATTTTTATATTCGCTTTACATATCTCATAAATTGACGACAAAAACTTATTTGCGAAGTCATTTTAACAATGTTATTAAGGGAATAAAAAGCTTGTATAAAGCGATGTCAAATCTGTTAATGATATGTTTCGGATCCGTATATATCAAAGTATTAATTTGATCTATGATCAAAGGTTTACTATGCTACAGTTTCTGTGAATTTATTTAGCCATTGGCTAAAACAATTTTTTGTTTTACTCTTCACTTCAAACAAATTTATTTCATTATAAAAAAAATATAATTTTTTTCTCTTTCGACGTATACTATAAAGCAAAACGCATAAAGAAGAAGCAAAATGTCAATTTGCGTTCAAATAATATTTGTTTTTTGAACTGATTTAGTAATAGGCTTCAGCTTTTTCCAATAAATATAATAATTTTAAATCTGTCGAAATAAAATTACGTGAAAAAATTAATTTTTAACACAATTATCAAAACGAATAAAATAAGAATTGAACTTTAATGTAAATTGCATTTTCAAAAATTTAAAATGAGCATGAATATATAAAAATATTCGTTACTTACGATTTTACTATCGTTAGGTTGCATTCATTAATTTAAGGATTTTACACTTTTTGAGTAAAGCAAAATAGTGTTTATTGTGCGTTCTGTATCCTAGTATCAACGTAAACTACAGTTTTGCCTTGTTAAACTTTTTATGTATATCACGTTTGAATCAAAAATGGCCTACTCCATAGAAAAATATTATAGGTAATAATGAATTACACACTGGAAATTGGCATACCAACGTTTACTTCAGCAACGTGCTCCTCCATTTATATTCGCACCAAACATGGCATGTAAAAAATACATCGTGGCAACATTGTAGTCCTTGTCATTACTAGAGCACTAAAGCACAGTGAACATCATTTTACTCTACTCAAAATTTTTAAAACCCTTAAATTAGTGAATGCAACCTTAATAATAATTCGAAAAGATTTCCGTCTACTATTTTCAGTCTGTGAGGTATATAACTCAAAATAATAAAAATCGTGTTACCCTGGTTTGTTAAAAGCTGATTTTATTTTTAATGCTTAGTTCATGTTGAAAAAGAGATTCGAAAGGGTCAAAGTAAAAGTAAAAGGTTATTTGGCGGAGTTGAAGTTAATCTGTACATACGTAAAACGAGGGAGACTTGAATAGCCTAGTCATATTCTTTAGAGTCCAGTCCTTAGACTTGAAAATAAGGTAGCTAAGTGGTTTTAATTTTGAGATTTGGATAAGCTTCAATCATAACTATTATCATTGTTTAATTTATAGTCTACATAGGAAATTAGATTGCCTACTTACAAATATGAAAGAGACAACTAAACAGTTCAGTCAAAGTTGAATTTTTAGTGGCTTTTATAAGACTTATAAACGATAAATTTTAAAGAACTGTTTAAAGTAAATAAAAATTTTTAAGAAGCCTAATATTATACAAGATGCCACAATTAAAATTTGTTATTAAGTTTATATTTATTTAACACAATTTAGCGAAATTGGATGGAGTTAAAACTTATATGAGAATGAGACATGTTCCTAACCACTTACAAACTAAGGTGATTAAATGGTTCGACTATCTTTGGTTGACACAAAAATGTTCCGACGAAGAGAAGGCTGTGTCTTGTTTACCTGATAAGCTGAAAGCCGAAATCGCCATTAATGTGCACTTAGACACTCTGAAACGTGTTGAAATCTTTCAGAACACTGAAGCGGGCTTCTTGTGCGAACTGGTGCTCAAGCTGCGACCTGTTCTATTCTCACCGGGCGATTATATATGTCGTAAGGGCGAGGTTGGCAAAGAGATGTATATTGTAAACCGTGGTCGGTTGCAAGTGGTGGCGGACAATGGCAAAACTGTGCTGGCTACTTTAAAAGCGGGCAGTTATTTTGGTGAGATTTCGATCTTGAACATGGGCACGGCAGGTAACAGACGTACTGCTAGTGTGAGATCCGTTGGTTATAGTGATTTGTTCGTTCTCAGTAAAAAGGACATGTGGGATGTACTGAAGGAGTATCCGGCAGCTCGTGTGAGATTGGAAGCAATTGCCGTCAAACGCTTAGAAAAATACAAAAAAGCGCCTTTACAGAAAGGTAAGAATTATATATAAATCGAAGGATTACTGGGTAAATGTAAGGTCTGCATAGTTAATGACTCGTTAAAAATAATGTAAGGCTTTTTTCCAGGAAGTGTATAGTATTTTAAAAATTCTTTTGTAAGTACCACTTACCCCGAATTTCGGTCAAGTTATTGATTTGAGTCAATGTATTCCTTAAGCTAGATTGATTCATGGACTTTTATCCGTTTGTTCAGGTCCATCTCATTAGGTATCTTTGCACTCCACTACCCGTTAAAGCTTTAAATTATAACTTACCAACAAGAAAAGGTCGCGAAATGTGTCGTTCCAATTTTGATCAAAGCACTCGCTTTCGAATACACATATCTTGGGATTTAAAAACACATATAACATTTGTACCCTATTTCGTTTGGGGCTGAGTTGCCACGTTGCGATAAAAATTAATTTAGCCTCAAGAGGCATATAAAGTGTTTTGAGAGCAATATAAAATAAGTTGATAAGAATATATATTGTAAATACATTATGAGAAAACTGGAAAATATCCTAAAAAAATGATGTTTTTTTGAAATTGGCGCCAAACTATCAGTTACATCAAAAAAATGTGTTTAAGTTTTTTGTAGATTTTTGTATTCTGTATCTTTTTTGTAAAGATCATTTTTCTAAAAAGTGAATTGTTTTTAAGATAAAACGACTTATATGTTTTGCTACTATCCATTTTCAACCCCCAGAACTTGACCCCAAACGAATTAGGGCACGAACGTTATATGTCTTTTGAAATCATAAGATATGTGTAATTGAATGTGAATATAGTGATCGAAATCGGGACGATACATCTGGGGACCTTTCCTTGTAAGTAACTTTAGAAGAAAATTTATTATCATTTTTGATTACATGTAAGGCTATTTTGACTGAAAAATATATTAAGTCAGTATTTAAATACTTATTTTAACAAGCTTCTTAAACTAAAGTATTACTTTTTCAATTCAAGATGAAATTGAAAAAATCAATAATGCAAAAGATATCGCTTAATATATTTTCTAAATGTCCTGATGAATTGGAATCTTGCTTAATGGCTGAGGTAAATATGCGATAAACATATAATCATCACAGATTATTACTTCCATAAATTTTGTAAAATTATTATTTATTATTTGAAGAATATATTAAAAGTAATAAAAATGGTATATCAACAACGCTTTATTGATGTTGCCAAAGTTTTACTGAAAAGTTTTACAAAAACAATCATTCATTTCATAAATCATTGTTGTGCTTTCTAAGCAGCTAAAAAAGTTTAAATTATTTAAAAAAGTTTCGAAGCTCTATTTTTTCACAAAATTTTCTTTTACTTCTGCGCTTAATTACCCTAAAGAACAATGCAAGTGCGAGGTATCTCAATATAGTCAAACGTATTCCATTTTGAAACGTTTAAATATTTTCAGAGTAAATCAAAATCGAATTCTTTTACTTTACAGTTGCAATGGGACGAAGTCATTCGACGCCTGGACTGATAGAAAGTCGAGGACAAGTACCATTGGAAGAAATGTGGGTGTCACCAGTGCCATTGTCTTATCAGAGAAGGCAGTCACAACAAGCCAGCAGTCCATCAATATCCAGTGGGCATAGCTTACGTTTGCCAACAGTTACAACGCACTTGAAACCGGACACTACCAACGGTCCGTATGCTAGCGATAGCACTACTCAACTGATGCCATCAGAGACTGTGTCTCCGGTTCCAGACGGCTCTCAAGAGACTCTGGAGCTGGAAATACGTCGTTTGCGCGACCGATTACAAACAGTCGAGGCAGAAAATGCGGCTATGAGTTTGAAATTACACCAGCAGCAGTTGGAGTTAAAGAATCGTTTGTTCGAAATCGAATCGAAATTCGAATGCTCAAAAATCGAAGAAGTTTTGAGACAAGATAGTGATCGAATTTGTAGCGTGGACAGCTCCACTAGCAGTTTTGAAGATAACGAAAGGAATCGTGAAAGTTTCATATAAACTTAAATTTATGCTGGGGTCAATTGTGAACGTAGAGGGTATTATTTCAGTAAAAATGAACTGATACGCTAGTTTGATTACTGAGACTTGCTAAGATATTGGCTAAATGAAATGATAATCAGCATCGAAACTTGTATTCAACACGTTGAGTGCGGCAGGTCTCGCAGAAGACATTTGCTGTATGTTTTTTAAATGTACTAATGTTATGTACGGCACACACGTTTTTGCGTAAAAAAATTTAGCAAGTTGAAAATTTCTCTGGCTACTTCACGTTCAATTTTAGTATAAAATATCCTCTAGGAGTTCTCAACAGATTGTTTGTGCCGCCTCATTAACGTTACAATGTCAACGTTTCCTACATCTTTTCATTTTGGCACTTTTTATTTTCTTTATAATTATTTTTATTCTTTTTGTATTTCTCCAAGAAAAATGCCTTATTTTTAATGAAGTTTTATTTCGTTTTTGGAATCTTATTTATTGTTATAATAAAACATTTTTAAAAATTGTATTCTTATTGTTTTTGAAAAATTTATTTAGCAATTTTCAACGAATTACTTTGTCAAGTTACCGGTGGATAGCTTTGGTATCTTGTGGTTAGAATGATGAATACAAAAGGAGCCTCTCAATATTTGAAAAATTCATTAAAGCTGTTCTGGTAAGCATAAATTAGAGAGAATTTGATTTACTGTATACTGTATATTTTCATCACAGACTATTATTTCGTAAAAAGATTTGGAGTACAGATTACCCAGATCGGCTAGAGAATTTCCGTATCTTTTCTTTTAAAACTTGATGGCACTTCTCTATTTTTTCAGCAAATGATCGGTGTTCTCGTTTGAAATAATTATTTTATGAATATTTTTATTTAACCCTACAAACCAAATCGTCTGAAGATTTGTCACAAGACGTTACGGTGACGGAAAAAGAAATCCGTGCAATCAAAGAGTAAAAAATGACGTCCTGAGACGTCTTGTGACGGATTTTTGTGATCAATTAAAAAGAAATTATTTATCGTCACAATGTGACGTCTTGAGACGTTTTGTGACGGATTTTTGTGACTCGGATAAAAAAAACATCGACCTCGTCACATTGTGACCAATTTAGACGTCTTGCAACGGAAAAATACACTAATCCGATAAAACAGGAGCTTTTGAAGCCAGTTTTGATTTTTTTAGTTAAATTAGGTTTCAAAGTACATGAATATTATGCAATGAGATAATAATTTTTTTTACAGGGAACTCTATTTTTCTAGCTTATATTAAGCTCTTCATTATTAAATGCATTTAAATATAAATGCAATTTTTGCCATTAAAGGCCACTGCATTTCAGTATAATAAAAACATACGGAACTAAGGTAAAATGGAATAAGTTTTACATTAAGGATAATAAGTTTATTTATTTCCGGCCTTCGATAATTTAACGTGGAATACAATGCCTTTTTTAAAACAAACGGAGAATTGAATTTGTTTGTTTCTCACGATTTCTTAAATATATTTGAATTCAAAAAATACTAAGACAATGTTTAAATAAAGTTTATAAGAGTTACATATCAAACTCGTATCGAGGATGAGCAGTCAGCGAGAAATGCTAAGTTCGAGACAAACAAAGCAAGGAATTCGTTTGTTGGAACTTGGATGGGTGACCGCTAAAGAACCTACACAAAGTGGATTTTCACCAGTATGAAGATATCAGAAAAAAATCCGCGTTCCAGAATCAAGTAATAAAATTAAAAAAAAGAAATGTATAATAATTAAAAATGTAGTTTCTTTTTTATGTTATTACAGTATTTTTCTCATTTGGACGTCACAGTAACGTCTCAAAAATTTGTCACAGTGACGTCAGAAAAATCTGTCACTGTGAAGTCTCAAAAATTCGTCACCTTGACAACTTACTCTCATTCACTGGACTAGTTGAGTTAGTCGTCACTGTGACGTCTTGAAGACGGCACGGTGACGTTTTGAAACATCACAAATTATTGTGACTTTTACTTTTTATCCGTCACAGTGGTTTATAGGGAAATTTGAATAAATAAAGTTAAAAAGCACTTGATTAAAAAGTTCTCTGCTATATTTGTCTCTCAAGCAATTATCGCCAAAGGAAAATTATAAAAAGCAAACAAGTATTATTTTCCGGCAACATTGAGGATAGTTCTATCAATAGACATAGCCAATTTTATTTGAATTTTCATCAACATAAAACCAAAACGAATTTAGAAAAATTTTTTCTTATGCTGATCCTGAGTAATCTGTGCTTGGAAGTAAAATAATATTAGTAAACTTCAATAAAATTTGTTTATTATTTAGTGAAAAAATAGCGGTGTTGGGAAAAGCATCTGAGTTTAATCATGGCCCTTCGGGAATATTTGACTACGAAAACATGAGTTAAATCATGTTAGAAATGTGTTAATAAACATTAATTGAATTAGAAAAAAGAAAAAGCTTGTATATCAAAATGTAAACAAATTAATATTAAAGTTTAATGAGTATTAAAATACTAGTTTTAACTTTGAAAACTTAATTCACGATTTCGAATAATTCAAACAATTTGGTCCGCAAAATGTGGTTTTTTAGAATGAAAATTCATGTTTTTAGTTATTTATAACTTTCTCGGCATTGTGTATTGTTTGGTTTGTCAGAACTAAGTGTTTTGTTTTAGGCTTCGGAGTCAACATAGCACTATGAGTTACTTATGTATAGTCAGAATAATGCAAGTATTAAAAATGTTTAATGAATTTAATAAAATATTCATGTAACGGTTTTGAAAAGTCAGACGTTCTGCCATCGTATTACAGAATAGAAATTACTTTAAATACGTGCACAACACATGATAAAGTACACGAAAATTTTGTGATATGTTAAAAAATTACAGATATTTTATAGAAGGCTGAGAATTTAGTTCCAAGAAATAATTAAAAAATATTTTTTTACAAAGATTCTATACTGTTTTTGTTAAGATCGTGTAATTTATGCAACAGAGTGCACATAGGGTGGTTTTCATAAGGCTGTGGATAATATTTCTCAAAATAAAAAAAAGTTTTTTGGCTGTTTTTTTGAATTTGAAAAAATTTCACCCCTTACTCTAAAAAATCACCATATAGGCATTATTATAACTATTGGAATTGTTCTCGATTTCAAAAACAAGCAAAAACTTTGAAAAAAAGGGGTTTTAATTTTTAAAAAATTATAAAACATCCCGGGCTAAATCAAAGTATCACTTTTAACACTTTTTACCCCCGAATCAATTGTACAAAATCTTCAGTTTAAAAATTATTTTATTATTTCATATTTTAAAATCCTTATTTTAAGGATTTGAAAGGGTTTAACGCGATATCGCGTCAGTAAGCACGAATATGTTAATAACTTATAAACACGTTGATGATATGAATGTATTGTTGACCACTTATCTTAAGCTCCTATTTTCACTTTAAAGTTAGGTCACAATGCCATTATTCAATTACAGTAATATTTATGAAGTAAACAGATTATCTTAATTAGTAGAAACATTTTTTACTGCAGAATTATAAAATAAATGATGAGAATTTCATTTGAAAAATGACTCAGAAATTTATTAATATTTGCTCAACTATAATAATTACGCTTTGACACTACACAGTTTCAATTAAATTAATTAAAACACGCACATTTCACCTGAATATTGAATCGAATTATTTTGTCAAAAGGAAAAATTTATCGCATTATCCAACAGGATAAGTTAGAATGAGAGTAGATCGCGGATAAAATTCTTATTCGTGCCATTTGAACACAATAGTTTGGGGAGCTTTTTATTTAATTTAAACCACCGATTTAAATAAATTTTTTGCTTATTATAGTGTTTGACTGTTTGCTAATAGTAACTTTAATTAATTAAACTTTCAATGAATAAAATGAAATTTAAAAAACTGAAATTTCAGTGGCTTATTGTGTTTAGCTGTTGACTCTATAGATGACAAGAAGACTTTATCTTTTTGTGATAGTTTATAGCAGGTATTCCCAACCCCATGCCCGCGGGCGCTATGGTGCCCGCGGAGTGATTCTTATGTGCCCAACACTAGTCGATAAAGAAAACTTAATTAATCCGTGTGTATAAATTCTGAATAATAATTCATAATTTTAAATCATGTTCGCCTATTATTTATTTAACAATTGAAAATATAAGAAAATAAATTATACAAAAATGAAAAATTATGGAAGCTGTTTTTCGATTAAAACTAAGTGGTGCCCGCCACCCTACTGATATTTTATAATGTGCTCTAGAGTACAAAAAGGTTGGGAACCCCTGGATTATAGTATTAGAAAGATGATTTCGTGGCAAAGAAACTCTGCAAAATATGATATATCACACGAATGAGTTGAAGACGTCATAAGAAGATGCATTACAATTTACATAAGGTCTTTACGTTATAGAGACCAATTTCGTAACATCCACTAAGACCTTAATGAAGTATAAAGTCGTACATCGCGTCATTAAGACAAGGGAGTGACACCAATAGACTGGCAAACAGGGGTTATAATCTCAATTTCTAAGAAAGGTGTTAAAAAAGATTGCTCAAATCATTGGGGCATTTCGCCTCTGCGCCTTTCTGGAAAAGTGTTTGCTAAGGTGTTAGAGAGCAGATGCAGAAAAATAGTTGACTCGAAAATCCAGGACCAACAATGTGGCTTTCGACACGTCAGAAGTACAACGAGCAGCTATTTACCTTAAAGATGATATTCGAGCAATGTTAGAACTATGCTCAACCAGTGTTCGCATGTTTTGTAGACTTGGAGAAAGCGTACGACCGCATTCCACGAATAAAGCTCTGGAGGGTATTGCAAGAGTATGGAATTGGTCCTTTACTAAGGACTATTAAATCATTATACTCTGATTGCATAAACGGCATTAAGTCAAGTCCTTTCCCCGTGGGTATTAGACTCCGGCAGGAGTGCGTTTTGTCTCCATTATTGTTCATTATATATATGAATTGGATTGCCAGACGTAGCCTCGTTAAAGAGAGTATCTTCTTAGGAATCGTGGAAATAAGTCATATGCTTTTTGCCGATGACTTAGTTGTTTTTGCGTCTTCCGAAACTGATCTCCAGCGCGCGCTTGAAAGGTTTGCAGCAGTTTGTATGGAAGCCGAAGTGAAAATTAGCGACACCAAATCTGAGGTAATGGTGCTTTTTAGGACGCCAGTTTAGTGTAAATTACAAGTAAATGGAGTCGCACTGAACCAAATTGAAAAGTTCAGGTATCTCGGGGTTTTATTCATGAGATGGACGGGCAGATGAGAAGCTGAGCTCACGTATTAGTCAAGCTGGCGTGGTATTGCGGGAGCTTGGTCGGCCCGTGATAAGGAAATCGGAACTGAGTCGCACGACAAAGTTGTCGCTATTTCGATCAGCTTTTATTCCGACGCTCACCTATGGTCATGAAATTTGGGTAGTGACCGAAGGAATAAAATCACGAATACAAGTGGCGAAGATGAGATTTCTTCGAATTATTGCTGAAGTTTCAAGACTCGACAGAGTTCGAAACGACGTGATACGAGAAGGACTCAAATCTGTGCCACTGCTTCTCAAACTAGAAAGCTCATTACTAAAATGGTATTTTCATGTAGTTAGGATGCTACAAAAGAGGATATCCCATCAAGTTCTCTTTTCAAAGCCGATAGGTAAAAGATCAAAAAAGAAACCTAGAAAACGATCGTTCAATCAAATCGAGTCATTGGCTCTGGGTTACTTTAGTATACCACCGGAACACCTTCAATCCGTTGCAAAAGAGCGGGAGTACTAGAAACTCTTCTGAGTATTGCGATCCCGTGATCAAAACGAGAAAAGCGGGATTAAAAATGGATGGATGGATGGATGGATGGATGGATGGATGGATGGATGGATGGATGGATTACGAGCTGTGCTTTTTGCATTGTATTCAATTTGCGCTCGTCCTAAAAAAATAAAGCAATAATCACAGAGTAAATTAGCATATTTGTGTCACATCGCACTTCAGTCGTTCTGTGAAAATTGCAAAGGTTTCATGATTAACATTCATGTAATTTGTAACAAAATTCATAATATTTTATTTAAATACTTTGTTTTGTTTTTCATAAATTTTATGTAAGTGGTTGTAGGTGCCGTTTTTATGAAAATTTTTAAAAAATCTGTAACGTTTTTCATTGTTTTTACAATGTTGTTTTTTACAGTATAGGAGTTTTTATAAAAATGTTCGCAGTTTCAATTGCAAAACTTTATGCACTTTTATTTAATTTTAATTTTTTTTGTAAATGTTCAATAGAATTTTAATATAGCCTTATTTTACATTATTTGTTTATGAAGAAAAAATAGATTGTAGAAACTTCAGTCTATCATTAACAATCAATTTTTTACTAGAAAATTATAAAAATTGTTAATGCTCCCTTAACATGACAACGAAATTAGAGTGACTCATGCGAAAATCAGAAAACATTAAAAATTTTGAAAATAATTTTTCCTCCACGAAAATCACAAAACACATTTTGCTTTCTCGTGGTAAAAAACTAATTAGTTTTTCGATTTTTTAATCTTCATCATAGCTTTTTTTCAGTTTTCCTATACTTCTTTATTTTCTAAATAAAATTATTT
Source organism: Mengenilla moldrzyki (assembly GCA_000281935.1). Lineage (NCBI taxonomy): Eukaryota > Metazoa > Arthropoda > Insecta > Strepsiptera > Mengenillidae > Mengenilla > Mengenilla moldrzyki. The sequence goes on along the minus strand of AGDA01004792.1, from coordinate 25,939 downwards.
TAGAAAAAATTTCAACGATAATATTAATGAACTTAAAATTGCATTACCGGTGTAGCAATCAGTCACATTGAAGTTTCAGTACCAGGCACTAAATAGTAAATTGACATTAGGACGCTTCATTGAGTTAAATCTTACTCAACTGGTTTACAGTGTTTGATACTGTGTTCTGGTTGTATACATATTAGGAATGTCTCAAAATTTCAATCACGATTATAAAGAGATAAAAACTTGAGCTCCTTTTTAATCCCGTCTTCGGTATTTTAAACCAGATTATAAATTAGAATTGAAATCAGTATTTAAATCGAAGTTTTTAAACTTCCTTTTTAATTATTTGGATCAATTTTTTTTATATAAACAAAAATTTTAATGTTTACAAAAGAAGCACATGGGTCAAAAAGTTTAGAAATCACTAATTTATTTTACTGCCATATCAATTTAATATTACTGTGACATCATATTTATATAACATTTACTACTTGTGAGACATCGATAAAAAACAGCGCTTTACAGCTTTATCAAGTATTTAGATTTTACTCATATTTATTTTATTTTTTGCTATAAAATTCAAAGAAAATTGAGCAACGTTTTACTTCAAAGTTTTGTAAAATTTTAAAAATTCCATATGCGTTACTGACATTTTATGAATTTTCACTTGAAAATTTCGCCTCAAAGTTCCGTTTTGCCACCAGAGTTAACTGTTTTGCCATAACCGGACCGGATTCATTAACCATGCGATTGAAATATCCGTGAATGTTTTGCAGTAGCATATATGGGTGGTCGAACTCCACCACTTGACCACCGGCCATCACTAATACACGGTCCGAATCCATGATAGTGTTAAGTCGATGTGCCACCGTTAACACAGTACAATTTCGGAACTTTTCTCGTATCGTTTTTTGAATTAACGAGTCTGTCCTGTAATTGAAAAAGTTCAGTGTAATTTTCTAGTCGATCTTTGTCTCTAATTTGGTCATAAAGCAACGTAACATTCCCTTAATTAATATTTTATTAGATTTCCAGTAATTTAATATTGCTTTTTTGGACACAATGTGCTCTATTTTTCTACGTATGCTTTTAGTAAATTAAATAGTTGAATAACAGATACAATTTTCACGTCGTTAAATTCAGATGTTGATCACATTATCATTACTCGACTACGATAATTTTCTTTATTCTTGAAATAAAATTTATACGGTCCTAATTCAATAAAATTTTCCTAATTTTCCTAATTTTACTACTTTTTCTTAATATTTAGTCAATAAAAAATAGCAAAAAGTAACAAATATATAACCGCTATTAAACATTGTGCGCACATGAATACAACTTGTTACATTTGTTAACTTTTTGGATGGTATATTCTAACAAAACTGTTACAGAGTTTTGTGGCACTCACAAAAATATTATATAACAAGGGTAGCCAACCTGCAATCCGCAAACCATATGTAATTTTTTAAAGGACTATTTGTGGCTTTCAACATATGTTCTCGAATTCTCTTTAAAAAAATTATTATCGTTTCGTATGTGTTTCAAAATGCCTTTGAAATTACTGACGACAACTATGAAATACTAATAAATAAACATTACGATCCTTGAATCTGGAATTTCAAAGTGGAATATATATCATAAAGAACTAGTCAAGACTAAGACTCATATGAAATATTAAGGTCAGTCAGATGCTGATTAGGAAGTTATTGACTAGTTTTCCTGCGCCAAATAAATACTGGAAACAACAGGTATATCGAACTTGTCGTAACCTAAACCCAAATGTCTGCAGTGTCATTTACATGTGCGAAAACACTTGATCACTAGTTATTACATTACTTCATTAATTAAAAGTAAATTTAAAAAAGTTATTGCTTTAACTAAAATTGACACGAAAATGGAAGTAACGGAACTCATTATAGGATCAATTACAATACGTTATAATTTCTCCATTAAAATTAATTTTCTATAACGAATTTATGATTCGCTGACCTTTCAGTGTCTAATTATAATTAGTAATAACTAATTTATTTAAGCAATGAAATGTGTAATAGATTTAGTAAACTTGTTATTAAATTAATGGAATGAAATTAATATTAGAATGTTGTTCAATTATTTCCTTTCGAATATAAATCATTACGTTTTCTTACTTTTGTCAATTAATTACATTTCCATGATTGAAAGGTTTTAAATCTTTTTGTTATTTTACAATAATGTATATATGTTACATTCTAATAAAAATATTTAAAACATTTTACTGCAAATAAAATAAAATTTAAACAAATGTTTTTATAACAAGTGAATCTTAATGTTTTTAATGTTTAATAAATAATAACCAAGGAAAATGTTTATCTATTTTTCTAACGTAAAACTTTTATATGTATTTTGGAGCTTAAGATAATTGCTAATTAAATAAAAAATCGAGATAAAAAGGTTACGTTGTTTGTTACAAATTTCCCTAAAAAAATAAAACGAAAATAATTTTAATTAAATTGGAGCGAATTTTCAAGAAAGTTTGCAAAGTCGACTCCTTAGGCGGAAATTTCACAAGAAACAGCACAAAGTTTTCGCGAAAAATATTCATGAATTTCAATATATACAAATTCGAATTCGTTCCGAGCGTCTTAAAAAAACAGATATTTACAAATTATATTGATGTTTAAATATTTTTTACCCATTATAAATGAGAACTCAACTTGTTATCAAAACAGGATTCTTTTTTAAAAAATCTGAATAATATATCCAATTTTTATGCCCTTATATTTGTCCAAATAAACTACAGTAGATTTTATAATTTTCATCGAATAAGGAATAAAATGAAAAATATGGTATTTTAAACAAAATAGCAACAATGAAGCAATGTGACAAAATTGTCATGGATAATTTAAACAGAAGCTGTTCATATAACTGAAAATTTAGTTTAAACACTTTGGCGCCAGAACTTCAAAAGTACATGTGCAAGAATGATAATTTAAACGACTATTAACATATTATTATAGGTGCCCATAATTAATCAATTATTTTCGCAAGATACCAATTCTCATTAGTCCTGCAACAACCAGACAAGTAAAAGCATACTTTTTTGGTGTTATTTTTCAACCAGTTTGCTAGTAATTTATTCCCAACAATAGAAATTTTTTTGTAGCTCTGTAATAAAATGGCGGACTGTATACCTTCTGAGAGCCATATTCGTAATTGTGTACATTTATATTTTAAAACCGGCTAACGTGCCACAGATGAACAAAAAAAATTTGCGACATATATGGAGATTTTTTGAAGGTCAACAAGTGTCAACATTGGCTCAGAAGATTTACTGCAAGTGATTATGGCTTGTCAGATAAGATTGAACTGGACGCCTAGGTCAATTCGATTATGACGCCTTAAAGTTTCTAGTGGAGCTCTACCCAAGGTTAACTATAGAAGAACTATCAAGTAACCTTGGGCCTACCTGGTCCACTGTGCAAAGACATTTAAAAGAGATTTGCAAGGTACATAGACAAGGTAAATGGATTTCGTATTATATTTACTTATCTAAAGTTTAAAATTTAAAACAAAAGGAAACAGCATGTGCGTTTTGAGTTCTGCCTCTAACGTTTTCAAACCATAAACTTAATATAAATAGACAGTGCAAGTGGTAAAATGACGTATATTATAAGCGGTTGATAACGGTTTTGTTAACGTTTTTTTTAATTTTCATTTTTATTTTAAACATTATTAAAAAAAATCGATTTAGACATTATCGGACCTAAGTTGTTTTAGTTTAATAATTCCTAACTTTAAAATAATTTTAATAATATTTTTAAGATTTAAAAGTTTAAATTTTTATTATGTATTGAAATTTTACTAATGCATATGCGTTTTCCGATATAAGAACTGAAAATGCGTAAAAATAATAATGTGTTGGAATACGTAGTCCTTGTATAATAGGTACATAGTTCAAACAGGAACTTCAATTCAAACATCAGTTCATGCCTTATTCGCTTATGCTTATAGCTACTATCTGTTAAACACATGGACGTATAAGACATAGACTGCTCGTTGCATATGGAACGATTTTCTTCAAATGTCGCTCCTGGAAAAAAAAGTACGCATGAAAATTGTAAACTTCAATAATGTTTAAACTGAACTGATTGTGCGCAATTTTACTTCAAGGAGCAACGTTTGAAGAAAATCGTTTCTTATGCGACGAGCAATCAATGTCTTAAACAGAACAGTAAGCATAGAAGTTCAATACGCATTGTTCTCAACAGAATAGTGTTTTTTCTTTTCCCTTATCTGGACCAGAGCTTCTACAAGTGTTTGTGTTGCTATACACAGATTAAATAATACCAATAATAAACGTCCATTATAAAAATAAAAAAATATACAGAATAAATTATTTTAGATATGCACAAAAAATGAACTCCCATAGAGCACAAATTAGTTAACTTTCACTATTTTTGAACTGAAAATTAGCTGAAATTTGACTAAATTTGTATTAACGAGATAGGAATTATGAGAATGATTTAGCAAAATTTCAGCATTTCACTCTAGAATAAAGATAAAAAGCGTTAAAATTTGTCTATTTTTTTCATTTTTAGCTTCAAAATATTTTAGTATTTTTTTCATTATTTTGAACGCAAAAATCAAAAAAATAGACAAATTTAACACTTTTTTATCTTTTTTTTTAGAGTGAAACTTGATAACTGTTATATAATTGTTATAATAACAAACTTTTAAATGTAACATTTTTATATAACGGTTTGATAACAGTTAAGTAACATGGTTGGCCGGGTTTTTTGACGATGAATTATTAAACAGATTTTTTCTGCCTACAAAAGCCTAGTGATTTTGTTTTGAAATTGTAAAATTTTGAATATAAATAGCAAGTTCAACTATTTATTTTCTAATAATCTTACTGTAGTTTTTTGGTTGTTTATTTGTTTATTTTGTATCACATATTAATAATTTGACTTTTTTATTAGATCAGAGCTGAGACTTTTTATCCAGTTTATGTCTAAGGAACAATTTTGTGATTTTACACATTTTAACAACAGTGATTTTGTTTTATGAAAGTCTTTTAAAGCTTATTTTTGCACTAAGTGATTACAAGATCTATAATTGTTTATTAGAGTAATTTTAGTAGAAAAGCGTATTATGCTATTTAAAAATGAAACACTTTCCACGGATATAATAATGGTAATAAAGCTTTGAGAAACTTATAGTGCTAGCAATATTATATTTTCAATTTCATAATACTTACTGTAGGTCAACGTTGGCTGTTGCTTCATCCAAAACCAATATTTTATTATTGCGTACGATGGCTCGAGCCAAACAGATCAATTGTCGTTGGCCAACACTGAAATTGGCTCCGCGATCCAGAACTTGGCTCATTAGATTATCACCAATATCTTTCTTAAGTTCAACCTAAAATATATTCGCATTAATGTCTAAGGAATATTCTACCTTAATTCCTGTACAGTATTTACATGTTTTTTTTTTACAAAAAACACAGTCATACTTTTAATATTAAAAAAAAACCCAAAAAAGAATAATTTTGAGTCGCTCCAAAGAATATTTGTCATCATGTTTAGACGCTATTAAAACAAGTAGTGAATTTAAACTCTCTTTTTAAACGATTAGTTGGTTTGATTAAAAACTCTTTTTATACATTCATTTTTCAGTACATTTAACTGTTTTTTGCTGACTTTATTCCTACTGATAGATCTTAATACGAATACTTCTTAAAAAGTGAATACAGTACTTTGACTTTTGTTTGTTGCATATTCTTAATTTCGCAGTTCGAGCAATAAGAAATACTTTTATAATTGTATTACACGTGGCTTCAAATTATTTACTACCAACCTTTTTTAAAAAATATTTACAATAGTACCAATAATTTTGAATTAAAATAGATTTCATTAGTCGTGTTCAAAACTTTTTCCTGTTCGGGACAGAGTTAACAAGTATTTTTGCAAACTTACTCGCTCTTGTACAAAAGCATAGGCGATGAGTAATTCTGTGTAGCTATGTTGTAAAATTGTCCTGTTCGAAAGAAAATTTTTGAACACGACTTAAGTTCGGACTAAAATTATTTGGTGGCAAATATTTTGTTCTGTGTGCAACTCGTGACGTACTGTACACTGCTGTCGGGATTCGTGTTTGGTAGTTCTAAATTAGAATGGGAAATATAAGATAACTTCATATTTTATACAAAGTATTGTCATAACGTTAGTTATAGACGGCGGCTGGTCCCGAGGCTTCAGCCTATCTTCATCTTTCTCTCAATAACTCTTCCTAATTTAGAACTCCCAAACACAAATCCTGGAAGCAGTGTGCAGTACGTCACACATTGCACATAGCACAAAATATTTGCCAACAAGTAACTTTAGTCAAACCTTAATGTGTCTTGGTCCGCAAAAATGCCTAATAAATCCGTTCAAAATTGAAATTGAAATTTGAATTAACTTATGAATCTTCAACGATTTAGTTTTTCATGTTCAAACGAATCTAAAATACTACACTAAAAGAATTTTAAAACATGCGTTGTATAAACGCGTAAAAAATATTTTATCGCACTTTTGCTTTGGAAATAAATCGAATGTTTCAAACTAACCTCATCCAAGGCTTTCCATAACACGTAATCAGGATAGTTGTCAAACGGATCCAAGTTTTTGCGTAAAGTTCCTGAAAATAAGACTGGATCTTGTGGTATTATTGAGATTTTTGAACGTAATTCTTGCAAGTTCAGCTCTAAGATGTTAACATTATCGATTTCTATAACACCATCAATATCGATCAGCCTGAACAATGCTTGAATTAGGGAAGACTTGCCAGCCCCAGTACGTCCAACAATTCCGATCTTGAAGAAATCATGTTTTAATGTTGATTGTTGATGTTAAATCAATAATTTTATAAATTTTTATTTTAGGTTTGTCAATAAGTTTTATTTTAATCGACTTTTTAAAAAACCCCATACCACACGAGTTTAGACAAAATTTATATTATAGACTGAGCCTAAATATTGTAAATTACAAATTAAATTAAAAGAACCTCACTATTTTAGTCTTATAATGTTTTCTTCCTTCACCCCCCCCCCCCCCAGCAAAACTCTAAATTTCAAAATTATTTCATCTCTCAAAAGTCGTGTTCAAAAAGTCTGTCCCGAACAGGACAATTTTACGTCATAGTTACTTAGAATTACTCAACCCCTATGTTTTTGTCAAGACCGAGTAAGTTTTCAAAAAGACTTTTCAATTCTGTCCCGAACAGAACAGACTTTTTGAACACGACTATAACCATTTATTTGTTCTGTCACTGGCTTTCAGTCGTTTTTACCATATCTGTGCGATAAATCAAAAGCTAAAATGCTATTTTAATCATTTTATTGATTATATGAAATTTATTTTTTCGCATAAACTTTTTATGGAGATTCATGAGTCGTGTTCAAAAAATGTGTCCCGAACAGGACAATGTTACATCATAGCTACGAAGAAGTATTCAACTCTTATGTTTTTGTACGAGACCAAGTTTGCAAAAATACTTTTCAACTCTGTCCTGAACAGGATAGACGTTTTGAACACGACTAAAGAAATTTATTTTAAAAGCCACTAACAGAACAAATAAATGATTGAGAGCCTGAATAATTTTTGCGATTTAGAGTTTCGCGTTTCATATTTGGAACACAAATCACCCAGATGGACATAGAGAGAAATTTTTCTGAAATCCCTTAATTTTTATCTTGACACAAACTCAAACAAAAGTAGCAACATTTTCATACTAAAAAAGATAACATATTTAAAAAAAAAAGAAGAAGACAGAAACTTGAAAGTATAGAATGTTTCAAAGATCATCTGCCTTCAATGTGTAATTTAACTGGGTGCCTGGAGCTCTTACTTTTTCATTTGGTTCGATTTCGAATGTGAGACTTTTTAAAATCTCAGGTCCACTAGCTTCATAATGTGCACTAAGCTTACGGAATACGATTTTACCGAACTGAGGCCATTTTGCGTCGACGGTTCGTACTGGATCGCAACTTTGTTCATTTTCCAACTGAGTATACTCTAAAACTCTTTCGACGGATGTTAGGAAGTTAGACACTTCGGCTGATTGTCGCATACCCCATTGGATCAAGCCAGTCATTGCCGTCGCTTGTGTAATTGCCAAGCCAACCTCTCCACTAAAAAAGGCTAAATTTTGAATTTTTAATTGTTACAAAAGCACAAATAAAAAAATTATTAATATAATGATAATAGTGGAAAACTATGTTAACTAAATTTAGAAATACCTTAACAGTAAAGTTTATTACATGCCAAACTACACGGAAAGAATTTTTTTATAAGGTAATAAAATACAAAGTTTAATACATGTTATAAAAGTTGTTTACTCGTAGATAGTATACGATTTTCATTTATATCTGATTAAACGAACAAAATTTGTAAAAAAAAGTTAAAAAAAAATTTGTAAAAAGTGATACCGATTCCTTCAATGATACTGAAGAACAAATTGAAAATAAAAATATGTGTATATTTTGATGTAAGTATATGTCCACTGTATGTAAAATCTAAAATTATTTTGACGTTTCATGAACCAATTTTGTGAAAAATTGTTTTTCACGTTCAACTTTTTTTAAATCTCGTTAAGCAATCAAGCTGTTCGCGTGGAATGCTTTTTATAAAATCAAGAAAAGCCTTCTTTACTTATGATAAAAAAACCAGGCAAAAATCTAAAAAGGAGCCTAAATTATACGACATTGAAGATTAAAAAAAAACACACAAAAAACTCGTTTTTCCCAATATTCAAAATTTATTTTTTTCCCAACTTAAAAATTAAAATTTGTCTGAGAAAAAACTGCTTTATTATGAAATGTTTGAGTTTTTCTTTAATTGCACACCGATAAATCATATTTCTGATAAGCAGATTTCATGTAAGAAATTGGTGACAATTATGGTAGCAAAAATATGTATGCATGTGGCAACTGATCTAATAGTAATCCAAACAACATTAATAAGTTCGAAAATGAATTTATTTATTTCTTTTACATTTACTTAAGTTAGTTCTATTCATATTACATAAAAGTAGCTTAGAAATAAAATAAAAATAATAAATAATAATAATAATAATAATAATAAAATAAGATAAAAAATCAACTATTTTTTCAATTTTCCTTAATGTTTCTTCAAAGTGAAATGCAAATATTTCAAAGAAAATTATTTTAAAAGGCAACACCGATCATTTATAAACAAAATATCGTAGCGCCATCAAATTTTAAAAGGAAAGATAAGGAACGCCTTGCCGATCTGGGTAATCTATGTTCACGATTCAATGCCCTCCCCTTACTGGACGGCAAACATTATTTAAATTATTTTATTTAAAAACAATAAAACTTATATACAAAAAAACTTTTTATTGTAAAAACGTAACCTCGAAATTTAACGCATTTTCCTTGCTGAACGGACAGGCTGCTTTAACTTTTTTACCAAAAACCTTGACTTTTACAAACATAAGTAAGTTTTTTTTTTAAAAAAATGAACTCAAATTTTTGATGTCTCTCTTTCTACTTCCCAAAACTTTGTATGACGTTTTCTTTTAGTTATAACATTTGAGTAGTAAAAATAGAAATGACTAAAGTTCAAAGTAAATATTAAAATATATTTGTTACCGAATTTATTGATTTTGTTTATACTACTATTGCATCAACTGTTGCATAAACGTTTTTGCTACCACAATTTTCAACAAATTCTTACATAGAATCTACTTATCAGAAATATGTTTTTTCGGTGAGAAAAACACGCTAATATTACCAATATATAAACCGCCCCACGGTAATTTCATAGTATCCACATAATATAATTTGGCTACATCTATTTTCCTAAAAAATGATAACGTAACAATATTGTTGAGTATAATGTGAACAAGCATGCGATGAATGAAACAAATGTAAACTTTCTAGTGGATTTCAACTAAATATTGTATAAAGCTACAATTTTTGTAGAAAATCTAGTTCATGTTCAATTTATTAGGAAGTTTTATTATTCGGAGAAGGTAAATGGCATAGGACAAGATAGGAAACGGAAGATGTAATAAAAAGCGGTAAAATGCGATTTAATAACGGCTCTTTCACGTAACTTGACAGTCATTAATTATTAAAAAGCAATTTAGATAAAAATGTTGAAGAGATCCATTCCGTTGCTGTTGACACATTAATTTTAGCCACTGCAGATATTTTTTCGCAGACAAAAAATCGAATGTAAATAATTGTTAACTTGGATATTAATGTATCGAAGACCGTTGTGATTTAGGCTAAACTTGATTTGTGTAATTCTGCAATTGAACTCTCTGATGCCTTGGTTTTATAAGCTTCTTCTTTAAATTAGATGCATAATTTTCAAATACAATTTTCCTCTTGTTTTTTCCTTTTAAATTGAAAAATAAATGACATTTATTCTATCAGATCTTTAATGAATTTTATAAAAAAAGAGGCAATTGGGAAGATCAGAAAAAGTGCAAAATGTTGAACCTTTGCCAAAGTTTTAGCATTTTTCAAAATCAAAATTGAATTATAAAATCCATTCCAATAAAGAAAATCAAGCAAATAATTATTTAAAAAAATCATTAACTACGCATTTTTATGATAGTTAATTAACCCTTTGAGTCACAGACACTTTTGCGAAAACATTGTCGAGAAATCCCAAGCAGCGCGACAGCGCTTGCTTCGACGTTTGCTTTGCTTGCTAACGCTTCGTTCGTTGTACACAACGCGTGGAACGTCTGGGATTTCTCGACATGAAAATAGAGCAGCGCGATCGCGCTGCTTGGGACTCAAAAGCTTAAGAATTATAATGCAAAGTTTAGACAAAAACACATTTGAGGTTTTTGAACCTTTTAAATAGCGATTTGTTTGTCGATTTATAAAAAAAATTACTTAAGATCATTGATCTGCATCGAATCGAATTTATTAAAATGTTATTGATTTTAATCCTCAGTAAGTACTCTTTTAGTTTCCATTGGGCCGGGAGAAGTTAATTGCATTTTCAACAAAATTAGCAACAGTGTGTTTAATTAAAAGTAAATAGTTATTTGATTATATGTAAACCTAGTAACAATAATTTAATACAGATATCGTTTCGAATACGTTGTTATGATTAATTTTATTTTTCAAAAAACTTAAACTACTACAAATCATATTGTGACTGTCCAGTGAATAAAATAAGTACAATCAGGTCATAAAAAGTCGTATTTATTTCAAAAACTGAGAAAAATACTGTTTGAATATTGCGGGAACTTGGTCGATCCGTGATAAGAAAAACTGAACTAATTCGCATGATAAAGTTTTCGATACTTTGGTTGGTTTTCATTACGATGCTCACCTAGTCATGAAATTTTGGTAGTAACCGAAAGAATGAAATCGCGAACACAAGTGGTAGAGACGAGATTTCTTCGAAGTATTTCCAAAGTTTCAAGACTGGATAGAGTTTAAAATGACGTGATACAAAAAGGACTCAGATCTCTATCGCTGCTTTTCGAATTCGTGAGTTCAATACTAAGGTGGTATGGTCAAAAAGTTAGTATAACACAAGAGAGGAAAGTCGATCAAGTCCTCTTTGCCAAAACGGCGGGTAAAAAGCTCAGAGGAAAGTCTGGGAAACGATGAGCCAAACAAATCGAGTAATTGGCGCTGGGCTACTTCGATACACTTCCGGTACATCTTCAGTCTATTTCAGGAGAACTTGAAACTGGAAGATTCTTCTAAATATTGTGACCCACGACCCGAATAGGAAAAACGGGCTTGAAAAGGAATGGATGGATATTGACAATAATAAAATCGTTACAGAGCTTCTTTAAAATTTCAGTGAAAATTTAGTAAGTTTAAAATTTTAATTGCTAAATGCAAGAAGAATAGTTAACGCTCACTAACATTAATGCGACATTGTGGTGTGGTAGACATCTATCACCTTAATTTTATTCATTTCTATTTGTTTTAAAGAAAAAAACACCTTGAATTTTTTTACATACTTTTTAACAACTTTAATATGTTAAATTTGCTTTCACAAAGGAGTTCGAGCTGACTAAACTTTTTGTAATGTTTGCTCTCCGCTAACAGAGAATGTATGTAATTTTTTAAGAAAAATAGATTTCGTGTTCTAATTATAATAGTAAAAATTTTAAAAAGAAATTCAGTATCAATAAATCTTGTAATAATGTTCATGTATATGTTGTATACAAAATATCAATTAAGTTGTTTGATCAAATACATTTAAAACTTAAAAATAATAAACTACAATTTAAAAATAACTTTAACGTATATTAAACATTAGTCATTACTTTGCCAAATTACGTTTACTTTCTTTTGACCATACACTGAGATAATCAATCTTTTAGTACAAAAAGATCATACTCATTTCTTTATTACTTAAAGGACACAATTTTAAAAACTAAAGAATAGAAGCATATATTTTAAAAAAGAGAAATTTTTAGATATTAAAGATTTCGTTACATTTAAGGAATTAGTTTTTTGCCATTGTATTTTAAAGAATTATACATTAGTTATTAAAGAACGGCATTGTCAGTGTATGAGAAATGAACAGTCACACTAAAAAGAAACAAACCTTCTCCAATCCAAAGGAAACTGAATGTAACCAAGCCAGTGTAAATTAAACTCAATAAATCCAGAATGAAACCGAACCCGGCACTGGATGCTATAAACATCCAACAAGCTGACGAATGTAAATCTTGGTGTCGGTCGAACTCCTTACGTAATATTTCCTGAGTACCATAAGCTCGAATTGTGACCAAGCCCTGAAGCGTGGTGTTTAAGTGTGTGAAAATCGGACTCCTAGCTAAATAAAATTCATGATTTTTTTCTAAATATATGGCAATATATAAGTCCTAGAAATATTTGAATAAGAATAATTTATTAAATAAGCGATAAAACTTTTAAAATTTTTAGAAACCTTATAAAAATAACATGGGGTATTTCAAGCAACTAATCTATAGAGCAGAGGTTCTTAGCCTTGCGCTTCCCGACACCAAAGCGCCCACGGAACGAATCGTATGTGCCCGTGCTAACATAAACAGTTAAACGTTCAAAGCGACTAAACTAGGCAACAAAAACAAGAAAGAGAGCGACACGAGGCGTAATAGAAGCGTAGGAACACAGATTACCCAGATCGGCAACAGAAGAAAGTAAACTAAATTCCCCAACATGTTCAGTTTGTATTATACGATTTAAAGCGGCAGTGTTTTTTTATAGAGCGGCATGCAAAGTTTTTAGCCATTGAAAGATAAATTTGATTCTTATTTATTGTTGTATTTATTTTTCTTTATTTTGTAAAATTGGTGGTGGGTAAAAAAAGGATTTTTGGCAACGTTGTAAAATAAAAAGGTCGAAAAGAAATGAAAAAAGTTTTTTGAGTATTATTCTGGGTTGATGTGCTGGTCTAAGTGACGTGCGATACGCTTGTGGATTTAAACAAGTGTTAAGTTAACAGCCATAAAGAAAACATAAAAGGGGTGAAACAATAGAATAAAAGCGAAACTACCCGTACCACCAGATTGCTTTTTTGCTGATCATATGATGGTCACGCAGAAATGTTTTTATGAAAACAATGTTGAAAGCATATTTACAAACATAGTATAAAACATATTAATACAAAAAAAAACAGCATAAGAAATGTTTTATAAAAACAATGATAAAATAATTCAAAAAAATGTTGGGATACCGATGATTAATGCATTTTTTAAATTAAGAAAAACGTTTTCCTGACAAAGGAAAATACATTTCCCTGTGAATATGAATTTTGAATAATTTTAAAGTATTTTCATTTATTTTTTTTTTGCAAATTATAAATATAAAAAAGTAAATTATGGGAAGAATGTGAAGTTATGAAAAGTGTTTGTCGATTAAAAATAGATGTGGCACCCCCCCCCCCCCTCGATGTTTTAGAATGTGCCCTAAAGTACAAAAAGATGCAGACAAGTTTTTGCTTTGAAAATAATCGAATTGCTTCGAATTTTTCGTCACTAATTCCGCCTCTAAAAAGAAATTGTAATCGCGAAAATAAATAATTTAGTCCGCCAAAATATAGCTTCAGTATTTAATGTTTTTAATATATAGATGAAGCTGTCTGCACACCTTTTTCAATATTTTAATGTCTATTTTGTCGCTTGTGTTTAAACCGAAATGTATTCGTATGCTATTGTTATTTAACACACGGTGTAATTATAATTAAATCACAAAAAAAACAATTTTTTAAAAAAATAGTGAAAAAAGACCACTAAAATCACTATGGTATCATTGTATGCCCATTGACCATTAAGGTCTATTCATTAGGACAATGATAACTTTGTTAATATTTTAAAATATTTATTTCAATATGTACTACTTGTGATAAATAGTAATAAGCGTTAATTTTTAAACAGTTTAAGTCATGTATTGTCATAAAAAAGTTACAACATAATTATTATTAATTACATACTTATGCCTTCAAGCCGTTTTAGGCTTTTTGATGTTTTCAAATAAATCGTACGCAATCCAATAAATAAAGCTCCAATCAATACAACCGGTATTAAGAAGTACACATTAATAACACTGGCTAGTATTAACGATCCAAACATTGACAAAATTATCTGTGAAGTATTTTATTGCACAAAGCAAACAGATAAGCGTATGATTAATGTACTTTTTGATACTCTTTCAAACAAAACGTTCCGTTTATTCGCTATTTTAAACATATATTGGGAAAATTCGTAAACATTATTGCAGCATAATAGATAAATTAGCAATGTACTTATTTCATTTAATAAAATTATACATAAAGGGAATCATATAGTGGATGATCAAAAAGTAATTTTAACTTTTCATAAATTTCGGTGCATTTTATTAATAAGAAGTTAAAATTAATTAAATTTATAAAATGATCACTTTTCATTATGTATGAATTTGGCTACTTACGAAGAATGGTTTTGTTAACACCAACTTTATTTACAAACTTCACCTTTGCCCTTAATTTTCACTTAAGATAGGTCTTTCAATCAGAGTACCAAACGACGGATTTAAATCGCTTAATAGTCTCGATCTGAGTTTAAACACAATTTTCATTATAACACTACAGAATTTCTTAAATTATGACGTTAAAACCGTTTCTTATTTAAACATTATTCCTCTGAAGCATTATTTACATAAAAAATTGGATATTTGTTTGAACATTTGTTCTTAAGTTTTTGACACCCTATTTACGTCCAATTCTCAGTCCAAGTTGTATTAGTCTATAACTTTAGTAACGCTAAGCTAGCACGCTATTTGGATTCAAAATTTGTTAGGATAAAAGTTTTAACCACTTTTTCCACTGCATGTAATAGTAGGGACGAGGGTGGACCAACATCGAAAGATAAGATTCGGGTATTAACAAGATAGTTGAAAGAGCCGATTCACCCCAGGTATTATGAACAGACTCTATAGTTACAGTATCTTGACATTATCGTAGATACAACAAAGCCAACTAAAGGTAAAAAGGGGTTCTATGCGGATCTAGTTAAGCTGTACATACAATGAATTAATAAGTCTGAGATGGCCTAGTGCTCGGCCTTCGACTTATTTGTACAAAGTATTCAGATTAGAAGTGTGACAACGCCAACTGCCTTAACCGCTTCCCTTCACGATGAAATTTAGAGAATAACCTTTGGAAAAATGAAAACGATGTAAATTGGCATTCAATTTTTAAAGAGATACTTTTTAAAAGAATGTCACTGGAAAACAGTGACATGTGAAAAGAGATGCTCGCATCAAAGAAATTTATGCTGTTCAAAAAGAATGCCACTCTTCTTTAATTACATAAAATATTAACAAATCTCCAAACGCGCGATGAACTGAAAATTGTTCGCATAAAATTTCCTGCAATGCACCAAAAGACATAAAATTTAAAAAATCGCAAGCGATATTTTCTTTTTTAATTGCGTCAAGTTAATTAATGTTTATAAGTAGCTTTTTTAAGAAATCGATAAATTCCCAAAGAAGCGATTCACTTTTTGCTCCCTGCTCCTTGAAAACAAGCAACTGAGCGCCTTTCCGATTTGTCAATAATTCAGAAACGACTATAAATGCACTGTAGAATGTTTCAGGAATAAATCAATTTTAAAATCTTATCAATTTTTAAAGGGCCTTTCAATTATTCGTACCGTTCAGGACTGTCTTTTGTTTTCTACAGTAAAAAGAAAATAAAATTTACTAATGTACCAATTTAAAGGTATCAAGAGTTTCAACAATGCTTGAATACAGTCAACGTAGTTTTTCTGATTCGTTTTACATTTTAAAACTAAAGAAAGAAAATAAAAACATCAAGTTAAATTCTACGTTCTTGAATTTTTCCAAATAGTCTCATTTATTTAACTAAAATACAATATTGATTGCTTAAATCTAATCTGTTGTGTGTAGTTTAACCTTTTTAGTGCTCGGCGAAAAAGAGTGGCCTATGCGAGAATAACCAGCGAAGAGTAAAGCGCGAGCCGATAAATCGGCCTCTGGTACTAAAGGGTTAAGCGTAGTTGTATATATGTAAAACTAACGAGCCTAATATGCTGAGTACTCAGTTTCGAGTTTAGCCCATCACCAATAGTAATGGCCACTTTTCCCATCAGAGACAACAGTGGCGACGAAAATGGAATAAGAACAATTATTAGTTTAATTATCTACAGTTATTAGATTAATAGACACGACACATTCAAGAGTTTAACTTTATTTTCGAAACATTAATTATCATGCAAATTATATGTGGTCACAGCTATATCTCTAGGAGAATATGTATTACACTATTTTCATGCGGTAAAAAGTACAAAAAGTGGCCATGGCTCTTAGTGCTGACAAGATTTACGCCCGGTTGCCTTATCACGCGAAGGTCGAACTACGCTATTCGAGTCCTGCTAATTATATGCACATACAATTATACTGAAGCTACACACAACACATTTTCGCTCTTAGTTTTCCCCACTATACAAAGACTAAAGTCTACTATGTAGTCTAATGGGTACAGTAGAAGTACTTGTAAATGAAATGTCGGCAGTAACAGCAAGCCATTATGGCTCTTACAAAGAAGTGATCTTTCAATAGATTCAATGCTATTGGAATTTCGGTTTTTCGATGTTTGTCTTTAAATACACTTGTCCTTTGTTGATACTATTGTGGTCGGTGGAAACCATGGTTTTGGCTGTCAATGTCAAAAAAAATTGAACACGGGTACTTCAGAGTTCTATGGATCAATGACAACCATTAGTCTATTCAAGTCTTATTAGTTTTACGAATGTATAATTAGCTTAAAGTATACAGAACACTTCTCCATCCCTAATTGACCCTACCGTATAAAGACTAAGACAACTTTATAGCCAAGTGAGTAAAGTAGCGGCATCTTTAGACTGTATATTAGTGGTAATTACAAACCACAAGAGATAAAGTGTTTGTCTACGACACCTAGGGAGAATCGGCTCCCTCAATAATTGCGTTACTGACAAACTCTCGTCTTTTCAATTTTGGCTCTTGAGCACATTTAGCCCATTTTCGGCACCATTGTTGTGCCCAGTAAAAAAATGGCTATGATTGTCGATGATGAGGAAACTTGAGCTCGGGTAATTGAAATTTATAGGGCTAGATGACAACAACTAGACTATTTCATCCTTTCTATTTGTATGCGTATGAAACTGTACTTGAATTAAATACAACACTTACATAATTTTAGGTATTTCATACTTACCACATATTATTACACTCATAGCCATTTAAGCATAATTGTCTAAGAGTATTCATGAGCGTCATTAGAAAATTAAATAAAAAGTTATTGAAAATGACAAGAACTCGAATATTAAGCGATATTTTCCATCACAGACAACTTTGAGATAATCAAAAAATATATTGGTATGAGATTACTCTTATAGTTCACAAAATGTATGCCACACCATCTATGGTGCATTAGTTCTAATGACTGGTTATTGCCAACGGCTTTTATAGGAAAACGCCGGGAGCAAAATTATATACCTAATATGAAAAAAGTAATAAATCTAAGTCTCTATTTCAGAAATTTTTCAGAAAATATTGAAATTAAAATTTCAAAAAACTCTTTGCATATTAATTAATTTAAATGTGTCCTTTTTTCAAAAAGGATCTTTTATAAAACGCAATCATAAATTTTATGCGGTTTCACATAAGGCTGCGAAGAAACGAAACCTAAAAAAATTACTTGACTTGAATCCAAAATTGTTTTCGGTAAAAGCTCATCAATGGCACCAATGTCTTTGGAAAAACGATTTAAAATACGTCCAGATGGATTAGTATTAAAAAAGAGCATTTTGGTCCTCATCATACTGGCTAACATCGAATTATGCAAATTAGCTGAGGCTCTATTGCACACATTGTAAAAAAACATAGACCTTATTAGACCCACGATGAACAGCAGCGATACAATTATACTATAAATTTTCAAACATGTCTCTCTAGTGAACAATTGTTTATTGTATTCTAAGTCACGACCTATTTGATCACTGGTCAAGTTCAGTGCACGAATTTCCTCTTGTTGGGTCCAAAATGACACCCAGTAATCGACAAAGCTAGCCGCCGTTTGAGTTAGTATATATAGTAAGACAACTAAGGTCACGATGAAAAAGTTACCACCAGCTCGGAAATATTTTACAATTTTCGGTCCATGAACCGTACCTTTAGACGACGCTTCGACGTTGTCCTCCTCCGGATTAAGGTATTCTTCAATATCTTGATCGAAGAGATCATCGTTGATCGGTAAGTTTGATATACTTATGTCACTCTTTGTACTACTAATTGAAAGCCTTTTATACTAGTTTTTTTAAGTAACAATATTATTTAGAATTTTTTTTTTATTGTTTAAACCAAAGGCTTTAGACTTCCATCGATTTTCATTTGCTGATCAGCCTTTAAATTTTTTCCAAAAATACATATACGGTTCATTAGAGCACATAATGTATTAAAAAAATTATGCATTGCAATTTTTCATGTTACCGTGTTGTTTAAAAGTTTTTTAGAATAAAATTTGTTTTTTTATTTTTTTAAAGATTCATAATTGTATTTGCTCATTTATAAAACACTGTTTGAAGTGAAATGGATTGTAGTTAATTGTCACATAATCATTAGAAAAATATTAACTTTAAAACAAGTTAAAAAATTCAAAATTTAACGATTTGTCGTTCGTGGAACAAAATGAAATTAAATTTATTAAATTTCTGATCTAATTTTACAGAACGAATAATTTCAAACTCATTGAAGATTTTTATTAATCTAATATTACACTGAGAAAAAAGCATAGATAATATTAACTATTTTCATTGGCTAATATTTCCTTAACCAATGAAATAGGTAATAATAACTATCATAGAATAGTTATTTTAACACTTTCACGTAGATTCATTGCTTATTTTAAATAGCGTGCAAAAAATGCTAGATGAGTAATATAATTATATGGAATAGTTATAGTATCTATGAAAAATAGTTATAGTAACTGTAAAAAAAATTGTATCAAGCACTTATATTATGTGAACAAATAACAACAGATGCTTACAATAATTATAAAGAATAGTTAATCTTTTAAAATATGGTAATTGAATAGAAAAAATATTTATAATAACTCTACAAAATACTTTTACAAACACCTTGAAATAGGTAAATAACGTATGGAAAATATTTAAAATATCTATTCAAAATATTTGTGTTATTCTTTCGAAATAAGTAAATTGAAGTTAAAAGCTCACAGTCAACATTTTTAATAAGTTCCATACTGAATTTTATTTAATTAAATAAATTAAACACATAAAATTACAAAAGTTTACCACGTGGTTTAGGTTATTTATGAATTGAAAAAAAGACCTTGCCTGTTTTTTTACTTCAATTTCACGACCGAAAAATGCTAAAGTTACTACTTCATAGTTATTTTAACCATTTTATATATTTTCTTTCATTATTATTACAAATTGTTGTTTTTACCAAAACTCTATTGTTAGCATAGTTCTTTTAATTTTTTTTATAAAGTTAAATTAACTTTTTTATAATTAATAAAATTTAATATTTTCACATATTTAAGTAAACTTTTTCAAACTATTTATAAAAAATTTCTCTGACTTGTTTTAACTATTTTTATAAATAGTTAGGCAACTATTCGAAATTTTTGTATAAACTAAAATTATTTTTCTCAGTGTAATAACATTGTATATTCTTTTACTAATCTATAAAGTACATTTTTGGTTTAAACATAAATTTTTACTTTTAAGAAATTTTTAGGCTTCATTGCTTTTCTCTTAGTCGAATGCTATGTAAATATCAACACAACGCAAGGACAAATAAAATATGGAGGAGGAAACATGGCGAATAAAACATGGATGATTAAAGAATAAATGAATAAAATTTTAACTAAAAACTAAATGTAAACAGTGCCTCCAACAGCTTCAAATTTTTCGTTGCTGTAGCACAGTTTCGAAATCAAAATTGTGGTCCACAAAATAAATATTTTGTATATGAAATAAAATAAATATATTTCGAAAAAAAAAATGAAATGATTTGGCCCGCCAAAATAAGGCTTTATTTTGAATGACTCACTGTTTCCTGTGTCCTCTTTTTGGTCTAGTTATCATAGGCATATTAAAGAAAACTTTTTGTATCCCCTTCACAAGTCAAAAGCACAAACTGTTGTATTCGATAGGGAAATACTAAATTTACTGACGCCAATTTGGTTCAAAATTTGAGCACTAGTTTGGCAAAGGATTGGCAAAGGAAAAAATTTTTCTAATTTCCCTTCATTTTTATGTTGGTAGAAATTTAAACAAAAGTGGTGGTATCGTTTGGTAAAACTTTCCACAATGTTGCCAAAAAATACTTATTTGGTTTTGTTTAACATTTCTTTGGTAGCAATTCAAAAATAAATAAAAAAAGTAAAAAATTCTTTTCATCAACTATTTTTTCAACTTTCCTTAATGCTTATTCAAAATGAAATGCAAATATTTATAAAAAAAATTTTTTAAAGCGCAACATCGATCATTTATAGAAAAATATCGTAGCGGCATCAAGTTTTAAAGGAAAGGATAAAGGAATGTTCTGCCGATCTGGGAAATCTGTGATAAACACTAGAATATTCGACCTGGGTGGTTAAGCGTAAATACAATTACACATAACAAAATTGACTGTAAAAATTGAAAATTTAAAGCATGCGCCTTGACGTTTAATTACTGAGGAGCTCTCAGTGAGGACTTTTAAACAGCAAATAATAGCGTCAAACAATCCGCGTTGCCCCTCACATTCACGAGGCTTAGTGCCTTAAAGCGCTTTTGCAACATTCAATAATAAATCAAAGTGATTTGATTCTTATGTAACGTTATTCCATTTAAAAAACAAATGATTAAATCGTTTTCTCCTAAAAATTTCTTAAAAGTTTTTGAAAAAGAATTAACTTTCTTGTCATCATCAAATTCTGGAGTTTCTTCGCGCGTCATTGACTGCGAATGGAAAACAGGTGAATACTTCACAACTTCAGCATACGTTCCTTGCATTTCTATACGGCCCTTGGGTTTTTTAATTAAAATTTTTCAATTAAAACTTCATTAATCGTTTTATTGAGAAAAACAGTATTTACATTCGTTTTCCATTTAATTCTATTCGCTTAGTAATAACTAAAAACACAATCTAGTAAAATAAACGAATGTTTTGCTTCGTAAAAATTTAATTATTTTCTCTGTAACTTGTCAAAACACTTAATCTTATTAAATAGTGACATCTTTCAACGGGTGTTTTATTCAATTTTTATTAGACGGATTACATATATAGCATACTTTTAGAAGTCAGACGTGTTGTAGAAGAAACAATTTCTTAACCGTTAAAAAATATTACTTTTATAACACGTCCGATTTCAAAATCAAAAATTATTATATTATGAGGGTTAAGGGTAGGTAATTGTTGAATGCAGAATTATTTCCGTAAATGCGAGAGTTGTTGTTGATTACGAGATGATGCAAAAGAATTGTAAATAAGTACCGATTATATTTTTAATTATAACTAACTTTATTTTACAAATCTTAAACTAAACTAAAACTGAATATCAAAATTCGAAGTCTTTTAAGTGCAAATTTCTAGCTGTATTTATACTTGGGTTAAGATCCTTTTTTCTTACAAGTGATATTTTGAAATGCAACGTTTCCAAAATTAACTTGAAAATTACGTATTATATTTGGAAATGAAACATCAATATGACATTCTGCGAATGTCATAAGTCGTGTTCAAAAACTCTGTCCAGTTCGGGACAAACTTACTTGGTCTTGTACAAAAACATAAAAGTTGAGTAGCTATGACGTAAATTTTTGAAAACGACTTAAGTAAAAATTAATAAGTTTCAACTTTTCGGACGCCGCCTTTACATACGTTTTTGAAAACAGGTTTTTAACTCTGGGTTACTCTAGGCTGACGTTCGAAAAGCCTTATGTAGTCGAAAAAGTCAGATGACTCATCAAGTTTGAAATCTTTGAACTTTGAAAAAACGACTTTAAAAACTAACGAATATAGAATAACTAAATCCGAAAATAAATTCATAGAACAATCAAAATAAAATTCCAATCGATAAAAACGAAAAATCCCATTTTACAATTTTCAATTTAGTTCGCAAAAATAGAAGAAAATGCCATATTCTTTATAAAAAAACCATACATATTAAGCTAATAAAAATATTTGCATGCATATTGAACATATTGTTAGGTTGTTTTTTACTCGAATGCGATTAAATTAAGTCGATCGTATAAAATATTACACCACTTTGTATAATATTATTAAACGACGTGATGTTTTTTGTCGCAATATTAAAAAATTTTGATGCGATTTCGTTCCCTTCAGCATTTTTGGCTTAATTTTTGCGCGAAATGCTAAAATTGCGTATTTCGAAGTGAAACACGTGATCCTATTTGATTCCTTTTTTTGAGAAAAACGACTATAAAAAAGTAGATAAAAATTCACCCTATGGAGGTGCCAGTTTGACTTTAATTAAACATGAGAAAATTAAAATATAGTTTTTGCTTTCTTTGTACAGTTACAATTACGCTAACACAACTGAGAGTGTAATAATTCTAAGTCAGTACTCTTAAATAATTTAAACTCGTATCATTTTAATTTCTAAGTAACATAGCAATACCAATTTATTGCCGGAAAATTTTTCATTTTTTTAGTAATAAATTCATAAAAATTTAATTCAATGAAATCAATATTTTAAACTTTTTTTGTTTTAAACTTACGCAAGTTCCAATCTAAAATAATATTACCGTTTTTAGGTTATTTATAGTTAGCTTTTACAACTTAAGGTTGTAGTAGCTGCTGTGTATGATAGCGGGAAACTTCGAAAAAAGAAACAAGAGGCCGCGGACCAACTCTCTCTCCATCCCCAACCTAAAGTGTAAAGTGACAGGTATATTCTAGCCCGGAGTAGTTAGTGTGAATAACAAAGCTTCTAAAATATCGGGCGCTCCCTAGAGTAAAACGATTACATCGGCATTACTGGATCATTGAGAGTGCAGACTATACAATTGCCCGGTGATCATTAAATTCATATGAATCAAAATAAAATGGAACTTATTTAACCAATTAAACGTCCATGTAAAACAAATTCAAGGAAGAAATAACGCTAATCGTGTAAAAAGAGCAATGCTTCCCCATTTAGCGTAAGAATTTGCAAATGACAAAGCCAAAGTTAAGGGAGAAAATCACATCACGAAAATTGCTTCAATACAGATAGGTATAGAAAAGAGATGTTTAGAGAAGGCAGAAAGTTTTAAGCTCCAGAATATAAGCCTCTTCATTCTTAATGTTACGTCCTCTGATAAAAGCGTCTTCTTTACTAAAATCATTCTTTCATTGGAGTCCTGTATCCTCGATGTGAAATTGGTAAGACCCAGTAATCGAAATAAGTTCAGCCAGATCGCTGGTGATTAGTTTGTGAAAGAAATGCTCAGTAAGTATCCATAAAGCTGTATTAAAGTCTTGAAAATAAGCAAACTCTGATAGAAAAGACTTAGATTGTCTATTCTCAAAAGAAAATTATCAGGCTACCGCTATATTTATCAAATACACGTAATTAATCGACTGAATCATTAAGCTACTAGAGATATAATAAGCCGTTCTCAAGTAGAGCAAGAGTATTAACAGCGCTTAGCAAATATAGTCTGATATTTATTTGTTTGTTTCTCAAATTTGGACATTGGTAAACCCGTTTATTAGTAAAAAGTAATTTTTCCCCATACAATTTAGGAATATTTCCTGCAAGCCCTAAGATCTTTTAGTGATACCACTGTAAGTTTAAAAATGTCAAATGTCATATGATTTCCTCATACAGCAAAGTCACACTAATGTCACAACTTGAAATTATATAATAAAATTATAGTGATCTCAAAAAAGTGTCTACTTATCTAATCACAATGATGTCACTTTAACCTCTTAATATAATATCAAAATGACTTCCAATTTTGATCTCACTGTTATATCATATTGTAACATTACTCTGTTATCATATTCTGATTTTATTATTAAATTCGATTGTAAACAAAAATTTTATATTCAAATCAAGATAAATGATCACGAGTTAACTGGTGTTTTTTTATGGCTAAATATCTGAAAAGCCATTCTGAATCATAGTTATTTATCTAAATAAAAAATAAACAAACTCTAGCAAAGTTTTTTTATACAGTTTCCTTCCACATCTAATTACAAATTAATAGTTTGTGATATTAGACAAGTTCTCAGTGTAGTTAATTTCTATCAATGAGTAATATTTTAAAAAGTACCTTATTGAAAACTAAAATTTGATCCGCATGTTTTAGGAATTGCACTTGATGAGTAACTAGAATTCGAGTCTTTGATCTTAATAGTCCATTGATGCATTTATTGAACAAGTGTTTTGCAACATGACTATCGACAGCAGAGAGAGGGTCATCAAATAGAAAAATGTCAGCATTTTGTCTGTAGACAGCTCTAGCTAAATTAATCCGTGCCTTCTGCCCTCCACTAAGCGATGAACCTCTATCTCCAATCACAGTCAAGTCTGAGTTCGGAAACTGTTTAAAATCTTTTTCCAAAGCACATACAGATACCACTTTATTGTAAAGTTCCCTGTTAAATTCGGAGCCAAACAAAATATTTTGACGTACTGTAGCTCCGAAAACCCATGCCTCTTGGCTAGCATACGAGACCCCACCGTTGACGTGTGATTGACCACTGGTGATTGTCAGTTCGTCTAAAATAGTTTGAAGTAGCGAGCTTTTGCCACTACCTACCGGACCTACAACACCAATCAGTTGGCCGGGCTTTACAGTCATCGAAATCGAATGTAAGGCTATATTATTAGCGTACTTGGCTGTAACATTGGACAGTTTTAGGGCAAAATCATAACTAATGTTAACTTTTCGGTTCCTCGACAAGCTTATATTCGTTTCTGGTAGCAATAGAAAATTTTGTAAACGTTTTATGGAGACTATAGTTTCTGCGATCTCTGAAATTCCACGAACAAACATGCTTCCCATAGAGCTGGATAAAATGTTGAAGTAAGAGGCGAATACAAAAACCTTTAAAATTAAAATTCATATTCAAATAATCGAAGTGATAAAACTATGCAAAATTTCTAGCTGAATTAAGCCTGAACAATAAAATACAATTTTTGTTCTGAAGAATCAAAGATTGATCCTTAGTAGTATTAAAAACAGATATGAAGAAATTGTTATTCAGCAAGCATGGTTTAGAACTGTTATTTACGGTTAAAGCTTAATTGCATATACGTATAATTAGTGAGGCTCGAATGACCCAACGCACAGTGTGCTGAATGAATGAAATACGTGGACAAAACTAAATGTAAACGTTTTTATTGTGTTAAATGAATTATAAATAAAGAATATATATTAAGAAATAAATTAAGGTGGACAAAAATGACTTAATTAACACATGTGATAGCTT
>AGDA01004791.1:0-13462 GCA_000281935.1 Mengenilla moldrzyki | reverse complement strand
AATCTATTATAATACCTCATCGATTTCATCCATCTTCTATAAACATCTAAATGATGTAATATCATAATATCATAATGATGTAACAGTGATATCACTGTGATAATTCACAGTTGTGAGGATCACAATAAACCTCACTGTGATATTACAGTTAAGATCACTAAATCATCACATTGAGTGTTCAAAAATTCCTCACAGTGATATCACTGTGATAATTTACAGCTGTGGGGATCACAGTGTAAGATCACAGTTATATCACTATGAGGATTCTTGGTTGACAGGGTGGGTTAATTGGGCTGAAGGTTCAAACCTTAAGCTGCTCAGCGTTCCTATGCTTTTATTGATAACATATCTATGTAAACTATGACTATGATAATTAGAAGCACAATAAGAATTTAAAAGGAGTTTTTCAGAAATCTACACGCGTGTTGTAAGCTTAATCGATTCACTTTTATTTCGACACAAGTTCTCATCACATCTAACTCTAATCTATTCGGAAAATTTTCGTGGATTTGTAGAACTATTGGTTTTAATTACAGCACAAACAGTAATTTTTAAAAACCCAATAAAAGCTATTGTAACATATGCATCAAGCTTTCTTTAACCCTGTTGCTAGAAAGTCAGTCAGTGTTATATATTATACATTATATATTATGATGCTATGTATTTAACTTATGTGGTTTTCCAAACAGAATTTTTTAACTCTGTGTTATACCATGCAAAGTTTCACAAAGGTCGAAAATAATATTCATTTGATTTTCCCTTAGGAGATTTTGTCAGCAATGTTTCAGACGCTGTCGTTTTTCAAATTGTACTTTAAGTTACTTTGCAGCTAAAAGTTTTTAAGGTTATACCTTCGATGCTGTAATTTCCTGGTTTGTTAACACCATTGTTAACAGTGCAACAAAAAGAGCAAAACGTGTCGTGAATAAATTAAATGTCATATACAAGCCACGTACATACGATGTTTTTTTTATAATCTTCAATTCGGCTCTAAGTTTAAATAAAAAATTACAGTTAATTTTTGATATTTACATTGAAAAAATAATGTCAATCAATCTTTCTTGATGAAATTTCATTTGCTATTTTGAATAAATTCAATTACACTAGAGAACAAATTTGAACTTTGAAAAACACTCCTCGCCAGTTTTTCCATTTTCTGTTAGATACTGATCCTCATATACCCAAACCGAGAGCCAAAGATTTCAGTCATTTAGTTTTTTCAAGAGGGGGAAAATGTATTTTTTAAATTTAAAAAATCGCAGAAAAAAATCTACAAAAGCTGGAGTTTTCAAATTTCTACAGTACTAAGAAAAAACTATGCTAAGCTTATTTTTCAAATTTTAGATTTTTATTTTTAATAGTTCAGAAGTTATTAAAAAAAAGACCGAAAAATCATCAAAAACTCACGATTTTTACAAGAAAAAATAATAATAAGGGTACTACAAGGAAGTGAAAAATTTCTCATACACTATTTGAGTTTATAGACATATTAAAAAAAGAATTTTTTAAATATCTCACATAGATCATTAGAGGGAATTTTTTCAATTTCACAGTTCAATTTCGGGTTTTGCTTGAACAAAAAACAAAGCGTTCTGCGCTGCACACTGTTGTCAGAGCTCTGTTTTATGTACATATTTCTTCAAACTACACTTTTAAAATTGTCGGACGGTAAAAATTATCATCTTTTTAACTGCATTTTTAAAAAATGTTGTTTCTTCATAAAACGTTATGAAATATTAACCTTCTACTTATATTGAATATTTTACAACACTTTTCAATAATAACTTTCTTCTTATAATGTACTAATAAGGGAGAGGTAAAAAAAGTTTCCACGTAATTATCACAAATATGTGGCCAACTTAAACTAATTACTATTTTTGCTTTCCCGTATATTAGGCTTCAAATATTTTATATGTTTTCTAGAAATCCTTTATTCAGTTATGCGAAATAAGAAATGCTCATGTACGGAAGTTAAGGTTTTCACTTTCTATGCATAATGGAATGTACTTCTTTTTTCATTTTGAACCAGGACTTTAAACAATTTGATTTTTTTTCATTCCGGTTACGCTCCGGTTTGAAAGATATCGGTTTAGTTCCGGTTACACTCCGGTAAAAATATCGGTTCAGTTCCCGATTTCGGTTTTGCTCCGGCTTAAAATTTTTTTTCTTTAACAAAATATTTCTAATTTCCGTTTTTTAACTACTGTGAAATTGATAGATTATTACACTAACTCAAAAGTTATTACACTTCTACAACCAAAAATTTTATTAATATAAAAAGTACAATATAAATATCATATAATATAACGTATTAATAAAAGTTAATATGTTAACGCACAGACGTATAATAATAATATTAACCTAAAATACGTTTTTGTCGCTTTAAATTAATGTTAATGCGTGATTATATTCCCGCACAGTATTCCCTTCTCTTTTTACATTACTTTTATCGGGATTTGGTGTGTTTTTTAAGGTAATTTGGTGCCAAAAACGTTCCCATTAGAATACAAAAATTAATAGATTAAGATAGGGAAATGGCGTCCTTTATGTATCGAAAGGGTGATATTTTATCCTACCATAATATCTTCCGAAGTAAGTAAAAAAGAACTACTCTTAGAGTACCGTAAATAGGAATCAATGTACTGCTTTTATTCGTTAAAAGAACTCGGATCAAGTTCTAATGGCCTAAAAGAAGTTGACAAAAGAAAGAAAACTTTACTGAAAAATTAATATGTAAAAAGAGGTTACAATCGGGGTTTTATTACTTAAAAATGGTTGAAATTGCCTTTAATCAACAAAATACCTTCTAGCGTATGTTCATTTAAGCAATTTCTATTTTCTCTTAAAATAAATTTAAGACCCGAAACAAATAGAAAACAAAGTAAAAATTACAATTTTAGCTTTAAACCGGTTCAATTTTTTTTCGTTCCGGTTTCGTTTCGTTTCGATTCAAGAAAAAAAAATAACGGTTCAGTTCCGGTTACACTCCAGCAAAAATACCGTTTAATTCCGGTTTTCAGTTTTCGGTTCAGTTCCGATTCGAAGCCCTGTTTTAAACAGCTTACCGACATAAAATTTCTAGTTTTCTCCGTGTAATAAGCTTTAGTTGTTTTGTACTTTTTGCTAAAAAAATTACTTTAGTTATTAAAATTAGGAAATATTCAGCTATCTAAGTTAAGGTTTTCACTTTCTACGCATAATGGACTGAATTTCATTTGCCATTTTTTGAAGAGCTTACTAAATTTGAATTTTTAACTGTCTCCGTCTAATAAATTTTAATTGTTCCGTACATTTTTCTAAAAAATTTACTTGAGTTTTTGAAACTAGGAAATAATCATGTGCCTAATTTAAAGTTTTCACTTACATACTCAGTAAAAAGTAAATAATGAAAACTGTTAATTAATAATATTACTCAACTTAGTTTTTTTTACTGGTATCTTTGAAAAAAATGAAAGAAGTCTCTTATGTTTTGAGGGTTATTATACTTTTGTATGTATAGGGTTTCATTATAAGAAAGTCAACGTTGACATTATTGTTCTTCACAAGCAATAAAAAAACTACTTCCGCGCAGCCTCGATAATTTTCAAAAACGGCGACTCCCACGCGTACATTTTGATTACTTGGATGCCGGCAATAATTTCGTCAATAAGCCGTACTCGTTCATCGGACTTGTATGCGGTCTGCAATCGGTACTTTGACGACAGCTTGCCCGTATAACCTTATTAGTTTCAAGGAGACATACAATTTAATCAGTTCTTCGTTAAGAAAAATTAAGGTCGTTTAATAATAATAATAATAATTTTCTTCAAATAATAAACAATTTCAATAAACTCATATTTTCGTTTAGCCTTCATTTAGTCATAAATCCAAATTATCTGAAATGCATAACTCCATTTCATAATTTTAACTCGAAATTTAAAATAATTTTGCAATTTAAGATTTTCCTATATTTCCTTCACATATAATCCAAAATTCGTTAGTTAACTAAAGTTCCTGGAAATTATGTATAAATTTCACTTTAGGGCATTTGGAAAGTTAATATAGATCAAGATCTGGGCTGTATTTGTTATAAGTTCTTGCGTGTCAAAAATATTTCTTTAAGCTTAAAAATATTTTACGCATATTTAGGAAATATGATTGATGTCACAAATGAAAAATAAATATTTGATCATATTTCGATATATTTTTTTTTTCAAACGTTGCTATCGGTGCGGTTTTGCACCAAATCATAGACAGTCAGAAGAAACATATTGGCTTCTTTTCTACACCTCTCAACAAATCACAAGTTAATTATAGCGTTTATGATCGTGAACTACTAGCTATTTATAGCGCCATAAAGCACTTTCGCGATTACTTGGAAGGTCGAGAATTTACAATTTATACCGATCATAAGCCTTTAGTATATGCTTTCGAACAACGTTTGGACAAAGCATCATCCCGTCAACTACGACATTTGGAGTATATTGCACAGTTTAGTACGGGCATTCGCTATTTGTCTGGAACTGAAAATGCTGTTGCAGATGCACTCTCTAGAATAGAAGAATTGTCTACTCCGCAGCCTCTCGATTTTAATCAAATAGCTGATCACCAAAACGATGAAGATTTGCAGAGGTTACTCAAGTCGTCTAATCTGAAAATGATCAAATTGATTCCTATCAACGGCGATAAGCAAGTCTATTGTGATATTTCAACTGGAGCAGCAAGGCCTTATATACCAAAGACTTGGCGTAAAACTGTCTTCGATAGTCTACACTCGTTGAGTCATCCTGGTGTCAAAGCTACAACCAAGTTGGTAGCAAATCAATTTGTTTGGCATAATATGAAAAATGACTTAAACAAGTGGTCAAGAAATTGCTTATCGTATCAGAAAAATAAAGTTCATAAACACACGAAAACAGCAATTGAAAATTTCTTACCAACAAGTCATAGATTTGAACACATTCACATCGACATAGTGGGTCCCTTGCCACCTAATGAAACTCAGCGATATCTTTTAACAATAATTGATCGCTACACTCAGTGGATTGAGGCCATACCCATGTCTGACCAATTGACAGAAACTGTTGCTCAAAAACTGATTGTTGAATGGTTCTCACGCTATGGTATTCCAGCAACAATAACGTCAGACTAAGGTAGATAATTTGAGAGTGAACTCTTCAAAGCGCTTTCAAGATATTTAGGCTTTAAACATTCGAGGACCAACGCTTATCATCCTCAATCCAATGGGATGATTGAAAGGTAGCACCGTATTATAAAAACAGCCTTAAAATGTCACCTAGAACAAAATAAATCATGGTTGCGTGCCTTATCACAAACTCTTGGGAATACGCTCCGCTTTAAAAGAGAACGCTGGATGCTCTGCAGCCGAAATGCTATTTGGTACACCTCTGCGTTTACCTGGTGAATTTTTTATGCGAATACCTACGCAAAAGCAACGTGAATTTTTGCTAAATCTTCAAGAGTCGATGCGTAAAGTCAAACCAATCGCAACACGTAGACATGTAAGTCAAAAGATTTTCGTTCCAAAAGAACTTAGAAGCTGCGAATTCGTTTTCGTGCACAAGGGCCTCAAACCAAGCAGCCTGGATACTACTTATTCCGGCCCTTATAAAATTCTAGAGCGTGGTTCGAAAACATATAAAATCGAAATAGAAAACAAAGCTGTTAATGTGTCAGTTGATCGGATCAAACCAGCCTTTGGTATCAATGGGGATTCAATTTCTCAAATTTCCGAAGAATCAAGAGCTAGCACAGTTTTCAAGAAAGTCACTTTCCAAGGGGAGAGTGGTGTGGCAACAACACAATAACGGCTCAAAAGCCGTTAATTTTTAAAATTTAAAAATTTCGATTTATTGGTTAGAAAAATAATAATAATAAAAAAAGCAAAGCGTTCGAAAAATAAAAAGATATTTTTTTGATTGAGTTAAACCACGATAATGGCTCAATTTTCAAAATTAGAAAATAATTTGATTGAACGAGCGCTTAAGGAAAAATTTAATTACGTATTATTTGAAAACGTTATAAATATAAGAATAAAACTAAGCTTACCTTGAAAAGGAACTACAATGAAAATTATAGCAACACCTACGAAACCTGCCAAGCCAGCTTCCAGCCACAAAAAATACATTATGAACAAAGATATCGTTGGTGCAGCCCACATGTAGTTTAGAAAAATCGACATAATGTCAAAACGGCTTACATCGTTTGATAATAAATTAACTGCTTTACCAGATGCGGTTTCACCTAAGGCCGTATTACTTAGTCGTAGTGACTAAATTTTTAAAAAAAATTATCATTAAAATAACCTTATATGGAACCTTCTTCGTATATTAATAGTAGAATGCTTATTTGAAAAATGTGTTATTATTTGTGATAAATGTTTCATTAAAAAAAATGGTATGTAAATTTAACGAGAAATGTTATTGATTCAACGAAAATTAGTGTGAAAATAGAAGTAACCAAACTCGTATAAAAATCAATTACAGAATGTTAAATTTCTATATATGTAGAAATATGTGTAGTTCGATGCGGTGGACGAATAGCTTAATAGCCGCCGTTCGACCCTAGTGTGTAGAGTACCCGAGTTCGAATCTCGCTGACACCGAGTACTATTGCCAATTTTTCTATCGGGGACAACAATGACGATAAGAATGAGATAAGTATGCTTGAAGCCAACGTCAATATGCTGAGATTTCGGCTGTAATTGGATTACTTAGGAGAGCGATTGTCTTTAAATATCATAGTCAAACACTTTCGACCAATGTGTCTTGGCTTATCGCCAACAGATGCTGCCATCATACCTGCTTAAATACATCATACCCCTTAGTTTTTATATGGTGGGTCAAATTAAAGGTGAATGAGTATTATGTGTAACTCGAGACAAATTTTACATATGTATAACTAGTGAGGTTCGAATAGTCTAGTGATCGTCATTCGACTTTAATTATATTGGAATTTTAAAAAATAACTGTTCTGAGAGAAAGAGATCCCAAGCGTGAAACAATTGGGCTGTTGTTTGGTTTTATTAAATACACGCCACAGCTTGATCGACTCCACAGCTTACTAGAAGTACAATAAATCATTTAAATGCAATGTTAGAACGTTAACCCCACCTTGTAAGCACTGTCTATTGTTTTATTTTCATTTCATTTTATAGATGTAAAGCAAGTATAGCACCAAAATTAGTATTGCAGTTTTTTATACGAAGAAGATTAAAAAGCTGCTTATACTTTTCTATATATTAGAGCGCAAAAAGCAGTACGAACTCTGAATCCCGTATGAAAGGCACCCATTATATACTGATTTAAGATCAAGGCATAAACTATATTACAGATCACAATAATACTGGCATAAGTATAAGCGTCATTTTTATTGACTAGTGAATCTGGCCGAAAATAGTCCAGGAGACGGCCCAGCATCACCGGTTGCAAAAGTCGGCAGAATATTTCTGAAATTAATAAAAAAAGGCCAAGCTTTGCATAGGACTTACAAAATGTTTGTGATGTAACTAGTAATAGGTTTGGCTTTGTTTTCAGCTTCATACATTTATCAACATGTTTCTTCCAGTTTCTGTAAATAACAAGTAAATTACGTGTGAAATTATAATACATTAAAAACTTTATTTATGCTTCTTTTCACGTAGCGCAAAACAAAAGAATATTTAACAAGTTTAGAAGAGAGATTGTAAGGATTGTAATACAGCAATAAAACTTGATAAAATTTTTATTTTATTGCAATATAAATACAAATCAATCAATTAGACGTTGTATGTAGTTTAAGCTATGTTTAGTATTCTTACGACTAATGACGTTCAAATAATCTAGCGTGCTGAAGTACCCAAGTTGGAGTTTTGCAGGCGACAACGGCCATCGGTATTTTCTTCATTGCATAAAACAGTGGTAACTGTACCTACAACCCAACGTTGTGTAACTGAGATTTCAAAAGTAATAAAATTAAAATAACCGATTTTTCTAAGTTGTAGGGAGTCAATTACCTTTAGTCGTTGATAATGGCGATACTAGAACCTCGGTTAATCTGAGAACTAGAATCAATAAACAATCATTGAATTATTCGAGCATCGCCAGTGTTACGTATGTGAAATTTAGCTTGCCTTAAGCACGACATTTCTTCACTTTTAGTTCGACCCTGACGTATAATGGGCTAAGGAATGGTGTAGAAAAGCGGGTACAGTTACAGAATTTATGCAATGAATGCTGGTGGTAATACTAAACAACTGTAGCAAAAGATATTTATTCTCAACAACTAAAGGGAATCGGTCCCCTCAATAATCCTGTTACTGACAGAATTTTAGTTTCCCGACGTTGGGCCTTGGGCACATTTATCCTATCTCAGTCGACACCGCTGTGTCCGATGAGAAAAGTGGCCACCGATTTCAGTACCAGAGAGACTCAAAGTCGCGTACTTTGTTACACAAAATTTGGTAAGAGCTATTTAAAAATGCTGTTTTTTGTAAATTGTAATTTAATTGACGAAATTTCCTTGTGAATTTCAGTAATAAAAGAGTACATAGTATTGCTAAAAGCGTTGTATTACCCTTATAAAAAAATTATAATTAATTTTTTTACGATTATTTTATAGCACGCGTTTCGTTCTCAATTTAAATAATCATTTAAAACTGTTTATAGTCATTACTATATAATACTAAATTCAATTGCTTGTTACGGTCGTTTTCATTGAGTTTAATTTCTTTAAGTACATATGGACTTGAATTTAACATTTTTAATTTATTTGTTTGTTACTTTTATACTTAATGGTTTTAACAAAGTTTAAGATACATATATATATGTAATACTTGTAATAAATCTACCAAAATTTATTAGGCAATAAATTGTGGCTTCTCGTCCTAACTGTTGTGGAAATGTTCATTGCACATTGTGGGCTTCTTGAAACGTTTCAATTAAACAATCTTTCTACCACTCTATGTTCAAAATGTGTAGTGTTAATTGTCAGATGTCGAAATGAAAATAACACTTTTAAACGTGAGCTATTTAGGGTTTTCCGGCTCGTTTTCATTTCCCTTATAGGAAAAAATATAAATTTCCTTTAAATTCTAAACTGGAACTTCGTAAATTGTGGATTGCGGGTCGCAATAGGGTCTATTTCTAAACGCCGAGTGAAATTTCAGGGTCGTGGGTTTAAAAAGAAAGGATTAATTTTAAGTTTCTATTTTTATAATCAAATTTAAAAGTGTTTTTTTTTTTAATAAAAAAAAACTTCAATAACGCTATAATTTGAATTTGAACATTCGTTATATCATCAATAATGTTAGTAGTGACGTCAGTTCAAACAAAACAAAAAGTGCGGACTACGAATCTGCAATTTAGTCGTTAAATTGATTTATTAAAGATCCTTGGAAAATTTAGAGTATATAGAGAAAAACTGACTTTAAACACAGATTTAAATCATAAAAACCTTTTAATGTTTTCGAATGTTTCATAAAGATTAATTAGAGTGAAAACAATTGATTCCCGACGATCTACTCCATTTGCTGACTTTTAACTGACTATTTTCTTCGATCAGAAAACTGATTTAAAAATCCACAGAAAGCTAATTCATACACCAAGACTAAGCTATAGGTATTATTAGTTATTGCAGATTGTTAATACTGGTTACATAAAATTCTGATTAAGAAAAACTAAAGAATTTAATGTTCACGTCTCTATTAAAAAACCTTCCCAACAAACCATCTATACTGAAATAATAAAGATTAAATATAGTTGTAAAAAGAACACTTTTTTTCCAATTTTTCTATACGATTTATATAATATTTCTGTTTTACTTCCATATGTTTTAAATATTGAATTATTTATTTGCAAATACGTAAAAAATTTTTATATTTCTTTTATGACTCCATATAAAACCTATATGTTAAAAAATATCTACATTTAAATTTATTACTCGGTTTATTACATCATCCTTTAGACTTTTATGCGATAAAGCAAAGCTCTCGATGGATGACTGATGTGTATAATTTAAGCTAAATTTTACATACGTATAACCAGTGACTCTCGACTTAACATGACCTTAGTGCTTAGATGTTTCCGAATTCAAGTTTCGTCAATTTCAATGGCCATAACAACTTTTCTCATTAAAAACAACAGGTTTATTTATTTAATAGTAACGATTAAGCTTTTAAGGCTGCTCTTATTACAAAATCTGGGTACCTTTGTAAACATATTTTAAATTATAAATTATATATAAAAAATTCAAGAACGTCTTATAATTTATACAATGAACAATTTCTTTTATGAATTATAAACTTTATATGTACATAATACGGAAATCAACATAAAGCAACAATATAATTTTATCTATGTTATTATTGTATTAATGTTTTTGTTACTGTTATAGCATTTCTATACTGAGAATTCAGTAAGGTCAATTCATTACCCAATACTAACATAATTAGCATTTTATAATCTAACAAAATCAATCAAATTATTTTAATACTTATATTACTTTTCTAAATTATCGCCCAGGTAGGTACTGTGATCGTTCTTCAACGGTGTAAACAGGTCTTTGATTTGAAATGGTGCCTTGTAGCCGGACCAAAACATCTTGAATGTATACCTATAATTTTTTAGAAATCAACAAGTCAAATTTAAAATCGGGAACAGGTTTGTTTACTTGCGAAATTCACTATAAAATTTTGCAATAAATTATAATCTTTAGAAGGCTGAAAAGTTTACAGAAATAGATCCTAATATTTTCTTATTCTTTTTTATTTAATAAAATACACATAAAGTCTATGTTCATCGCGAAACTTGATAAGTTGAGTTACAAATTCAGCCCCGAAGCACCCTATGTGCCACAACATATTTATAAACATGTTAATGTAACACTAAAGTTTTGTTAAGTGTTTTAATAATAAAAACAGGTTTTAAAATGTTTCTCATAACATTGTTTTAAAACTTTATTAACAATTGTTCTACAACATGTTGTTGATATAACTTTTATGTCGCATCAAACAATTTTTTATAACATTGTTTCAAATCTTTTTTAGCATTTATTTTAAGGAATTGAAATAAATATTTAAAAGTTTAAAATAAAGAAAAAAGTGTTTAAAATTTATTAAAAAAAATGTTTGAATATTAAAATTATCGGAAATTCTTATCATTCTAGAGTGATTCGATCTGATACTACCAACGTTTGACCTCAGCGTTCGGACCGCTAGGCTGTTCTTTTTTGTTTATTTTACGTGTGAAAACTATGCATATATTTTAACACGTCATTACTGAAAAATCGTTTCTAATTTGAAATATGATTTCAGCTTGAATTTAAAAATAATTTATAAAGTAGTGTAGAAGAGGTAAGAGCTTTATTTAGGAATTTTCACTATACGTTTTTAAGAATTAAAACACTGTACCCTTATTCGGAACTTTGGCGTCATTAGTAATAAAACTACATGTTATCGCTTAACGCGCCATCTTTTGTCCAGAATCGCTCAGAACCACTCAAATGGAGTCTGCGTATCTGTGTCTTCTGTGTTTAAAGTCATCTAATGAATGGTAAGTTTAACTATATTAATTAACCATTATTTAGATCTGTATTAAATTGTTCTCAGTCGCCTAAATATGTTCTGTGATTTCGTTTAAGTTACGTCATAAACTGAGCGAAACTTTTCAGTAGGACTGTGGAGTCGGAGTCGAAATCGGAGTCGGAGTTTACTGTTTTTTCATACTATGGAGTCGAAGTTGGAGTCAGTTAATTAAAAAGGCTGGTGTTGGAATCGGAGTTAACTAATTTTAAAACCCGAAGTTGGAGTTTGAGTTGGAGTTTGAGTCGGAGTCATCAAATCTCTCATTGATTTCACAGTCCTAGTCTTAATCATGTTTGCAGTATTATCTGTCACAATGCATAATATTTGATAATTTATTATTTTAAAATTTTTAGTCAACTTTCCAGTTAAATCTTCAGTTCAAAATTTAATCTCTATTAACAATATGAGTAAGATTAAAAATTGGCTAAATTTTGAACTGAATTCTTAACTTCAAATGACGTTTCATTTATCTTTTGCTATTTAGGTTGATCTGTTTGGTTAATGTGACTTTAAAATAAACCAAATAGTGAAAAAAATCTGGAGCTTATGGTTATTTCCAAAATCTGTACCGGAGTCGAAGTCGAAGTCGGAGTTGGAGTCAACTAATTTTAAAACCAGAAGTTGGAATCGGGATTATTAAATTTTTCATTGACTCCACGGTCCTGATTTTTACAACTGTTGACAATAATGAAGTGGTAAGGCAGATTCTTTTTATTGTTCTAAAATCTCTTATAATTAAATATATTCATTCCGCCTTGGCATTTAAATGAAGCAATGTCGAAAAATTGCCGCCAATTTTCTAATTCTTCGAGTGGTTTCACGACCTTAGTTTTCGTTTTTTGTCTTAAGTGAGAACCCTTACATTTTTGAGAAAAAAACATTACAAACTGTGAAATTACCTTATTTCTTCGGAATTTACCTTACTTTTTCTGAAATCACCCTACATTTTCCAAAATTACCCTACCAGCCTACGCAGATTAAAATTACCCTAAAATATGATAATCATCCTACATCTGGCAACACTGTTATAAAGTGAAATTCATTCTGTGACATTCAACTGGATGCGCCAAAGAAACAAACTAATTCGATTTATTACGCGTTTTGGCAAAATGTAGGCGGAATTTTGAATTAAAATTGACTTGAAAAAATTGGTTCGCCAAAAAGATGGCTTGTCTTAATTTTAAGCTAATATGATTTATTTAAAATACTACCAACTTCTTATTTTAAAAACTTTGAGATGGGGTTTCCAAAACCGACTGGTGGAAAACTGTACATTTGTGGACTTATGCACCTTCAACGAGCCCTCTACATTGATTTCTGATCTTTGTTTTCTGGCCCCCGCTCGGTTTTTGCGGTGAAAACTGCATTTTTTAGTCGTGTCCAAAAAGTCTGTCCTGTTCGCGACAGAGTTGAAAAGTATTTTTGAAAACTTATTTAGTCTTGTACGAAAACAGGAGTTGAGTAATTCTGAGTAGCTGTGACGTAAAATTGTCCTGTTCGGGACAGATTTTTTGGACACGACTTTTGTTCCTTATTTTCCAATTTGCACAGAACTGAAAAACTATAACACAGAACTAAAACTAGTCTTCACAGAACTAGTTTCAGTCACCACAGATTAAACTTCAGTTCTCGATCAATCTCATAAAATGTGCTCGACTTCAAATCGCGATTATTTTAGTGAAACAGACAGCGATTCTTCGGACGACGTTTCGTCGTCATCATTACGAATTGCTGGGGTAGTTACCGCTATCTATCTGAACATGGATACGTGCACAAAGTATTGGAGGGGTTAAAAAATTAAGAAAGCAGGGGGGTGTGGGGGGCTGCGCCCCCACCCTTGAAAAAAAATTTTACTCTCACATTACAAGCGTTTGACATTATTGCAGACTCCATAAGTGGTTT
>AGDA01004787.1:0-16939 GCA_000281935.1 Mengenilla moldrzyki | reverse complement strand
CACACACACACATAACTCTAAATTTCTCAAAATCTAAAAATATACCCTCTGAATTTAAAAATCTATTCATTAACAATTTAAAGAATACAAACTTCTGCCTGGCTTCATTCCAACTTATGCCTCGTTCCACTTGTACCGTATGCAACTCCGTAGGTGCAGTACCCGTTGCATGCTTCCGCCAAAACTTCTTTAATCTAATTCGCTTAACTCCTTCACCAGTCACACCAAGATCTAAGGAAAGTCATCATTAACATCGTAAAAGAAAACAATTTAAATAAATGATTCCTTAATTGATTGTTTTAATGAAGGTTTTTTTTACTTGACGTACAATTTTTATTTATATGTACTGTTTCTGAATAACTTTTGATAGACCGAAATGACATAAAATGAAATTTTATAATAAACATCAATTAGTATTTTTTCAATGCTACCAAGTTCGGTTTAAAAATCAGTGATTTGTAATTAATAAGTTAGCGATTCATTAATCGTAAAAAAAAAATTAAAATAAAATCGTCTTCGAATAAAATTTAAAATCTTGTTTTTAATATTTTATAATAAACTTTCGAATTCATTATATTTATAAGACTATAAAATAGTTTAAAATCAAGTAAACGACTAAGAGCAACTTGACAAACACTTTCTGACAATTGTGATAATCATGAATGACGTAATCAACAAAAGTAATTGAACACAATAGCTATATGCCATTCAAATGAAAAATAAAAAGTGCTTATATAATACTAGTTAATATTTCGTACGATGAATAATAAAAAATAAATGTATTCGAAAAATCTGATAGCAAAATAGAACTTTTTGAAAATTCTTGGGATTATGTATGAATTTTAGTGTACACAGACTTAAATAAAATCACATGTAAAATTCGTTTATTGATTTAATAAGTCATTTTAACATAAAAAATAATATTTTTAAAATAAAACATTAAACGAAACTTTGTTTGCTTTAAAACATCAAAAAGGTAAAAATCTAATGTTCACCAAAGTTTCATTTTTATATGTCTTTGATCTTATTTCGCTTATTTTCGTGTTTGGTATTATACTTATCAACATAAAAACAGTTTGGTTGCATTCATATATTGGGGTGAGTAGAAAAAGTGCAAAAAAATTACACTTTTCATTCATAATTTTTTTTGACTAATTCGATCAGTGTTCAATTATTTTTTTGAATTGTACATAAAATTCCAATTTTCCACAACTTCAATTTTTATTTGAATATTTTCCCAGTGTAAAAAAAGATAACAATAGATTTTAAATTATTTCTTATTCTGTGAAACATCAAATAGAGTTTACATATGTTTGAAAAATAAACTAGTGTAATGGAAATTTTATACTACACCAATTCTACACTACACTAATCCTACACATTGCATCGATCCTACACTAAATCGAATTCCTCAATGAACCCAATATAAAAAATTGTATAAATGATAATAAAGTAACAAATTTTGAAAAAGTCTACATAAAAGTAACATTTAGAAAGAGGTTTTCTTTAGCAATATTTACCTCTAATAATGTTAAATACGACATTTTAAAGGCGGTTTTAAGACAAAAGTGACCATCCATGTAGTTAATGGAGCTGTGAACATATTTGCTCTAATGAATATGAGTAATTGTATTAGTGAATGTCGGTACGGAATAGTTCGTATTTTTTTCACAAATACTTACAATTGGATTTCTTACTCATGTGCTAATATAATAAAAATTGAATAAAGTAATGATAGCAAATTAAATAACTTTGTTATTAATAAAATAAATTAAATCACAGTTATAGCTTATAAAATAAATTATAGCATAACAATTTACAGATCGAATTTTCGAGAAACGAAAAAAGCTAATATACATTCTAATAGATTAACCCATTCAA
This sequence comes from Mengenilla moldrzyki, assembly GCA_000281935.1. Classification (NCBI taxonomy): domain Eukaryota; kingdom Metazoa; phylum Arthropoda; class Insecta; order Strepsiptera; family Mengenillidae; genus Mengenilla; species Mengenilla moldrzyki. The sequence goes on along the minus strand of AGDA01004787.1, from coordinate 15,058 downwards.
GACCGATTGCACACCGTGTGCGCAATAGATTTTTGAAGGTATAAGACAGCTTTGCGAACCATGTGCGCAATAAACAATGCAAAGAAAAAAATTTGCTCCTGGGGATTGTGTTTGAAAAAAATCGTCATCTCGAATGGGTTAAAGTCCAGTTTTTCGGGTTCTTTTCATCAACTGATGTAGTAAGACAGTTTCCAAAAATATGTGCAAATAGTCAATTTTGAAAATTGGAACTTTTTCCGATTAGAATAGAACTCAATTTCGTCTTAAAATTTAATTTTTTCCAAATTATTTGTTTGCCTTTTTTTGTAAAAAATTTACCCTTTAAAGTTATGTATAAGGACAGCCTCACATAAGTCACTCACAATAATGTACTATAAGGTGGGTTTACATGACATAGATTTTACAATTCCTCACATTTGGTTTACAGGGAATCGTTTGAGATAATTTTGTGTTATTGTTTAATGTGACGAAAATAAAATTTACGATTCAAGAGTACACAACGCGCCAATCCCTAAAAGAGCAACCATTTTCCCATAATTTTAATATTACACACTGAATAAATAACTTACAATCATTAAGGCCTCGAAAATAGCTTCATTAAAAATCCGTAAAAAAGTTAAACACCTTTCTTCATTAATTAAAAATAAAAAAGAACTCACCTAAAATTCCAAGATCATAATGACCTCGTCGCTTTTCCATCGAAATTATCTCATTCAGTGTATCCTGAAAATATTTAAATAACTGATTCTGTAGGGCAACCGGTATGCCAAGGATTCGATTTAGAAACTTATTAATGTTATTATAGTCTTTGTCAAGCGACACGACGCCCGGCATTGATTCACTATTGACAATTAGACCGACGCCGACCAAAGCGCCCACTATGTTATCAAGAAACCCATCTGGGGGCTTTACAAGTGGCTCTTCGTAACGCATAATCGACTTCATGACCTTATCCAACGCCTCACGACCTAACTTGTTATCAATATTGAATTGCGACAAATCTCGTGTATCAGTGGCGCGCCGATCACCATGCGTTAAAGCACCCAATGATTCTAGACGTTTTGCCACTGAAGATGCAAACCGATTCTCACCAGCCAAATCTGATATCAAAAGCACATACTCCGGTGCGTTTACTTGGTTACTGCGATGTGTTCGACCTAATGAAGATATAAAGAATCATTATTTATAAAATCTTACGAGTAATCTATCCTTTATATGACTAACATTTTGTCTAAACTGATAATTTTGATCCTTTAGAAACAAAACCATGTTTTTAGAAATCACAAATAAACTTTATGATTCTCAAATTTAAAACTTCAAAAGCGTTTTTTTTTTTCGCGGATCAAAACACATTAATTATTCTCATAAACTTATACATTTGCACACAAAATTATATAAAAATTATGTGCACATGTTAATATATTTATATAATTTTGCGCCCAAAAATACACAAATTTAGTTCGCGAAAAAATGCCTTAAAGTGAGATGCATATTTTGAATGTACTAGTGAAGACTAAGAATAATATAAAATAACAGCTTATATTGACCACTGTTTCGTGAATTATGGACTTCAAAACTTGCTACTGACCATTAAGCCGTTGTGTCTTATAAGTCAGAGCAAGCTGAACATAAGTATAAACAGTGAGGCTCGAATAGGCCAGTGATCGCTGTTTTAGCGTAGCGCGCATAGAGACCGGATTTGAGTCTCACAGGCATCGACTGCCATTGCTACGTTTCCCATCGAACACAACAGAATCTAATATTTAACTCAAGAAATTATATCTCTAAAAATTATCAGTCATGAAGAGATTTTAACCATTTCACTACGGAAGTGTTTTCCTTAGGAGTGACACAGCTGTACGGACTACTACGCCGGAAAGTATGCATATTGTGCTTAAGAAAATTGGTTTTCAAACTCATATCCTTCTGTGGTTAAGTGTCATTAAGGTGACGTCGTCTATAGACGATGATCGTATACACAGATCACCGCGTGAATGTCGCTTATAGACGAAATTCGTACACACAGGTCGTTACGCGGATGTCGTCTATAGGCGACACTTGTACACACAGATCGTCGCGCAAGTGTCGTCTACACAAACTTTGTGTACTTAATTTGCTTTAAAATAAATTTAAAAAAAAAGTTTGAAAAACAATTTTTTTTCAAAATTTGCCGCCAATATTCAAGTTTTAAAAATCTCTTAATGATTCATTACTTTTACAAATATCGCTTCATGATCCAAAAGTCAAATTCTAAGATATAATGACTTACAGTTTTAACTAATTTTTAAGTTTTCAAGTCCATAACCTCCAAGTTAATGATTGTCTGACGTTAATTTTTTTTATGAATATTATTCTTGACTAATGCTTTCAAGATACGTATCCTACTTTGAAACTCAATTTCAAAAATAGTAATATTTCTTTCTAAGTGTTTCTAAGTGTTTGTTTATTAAAAAAAAATTAAAAAAAAGTAATGAACATTTAACAGCTTTATTTTATCCACTTACCAAACTGCTGAATGGCACGATCTGCACTCCATGGTAATTCAAGGGTGATATGAACTCGACGTCTTTTGTTATCAGCTCGTAAGTCACTTTGTAGAGATATACCACTAGATGCTGCCTCTGAAATTATTGCAACTAGTTTTTCGCCATCCATAAATCGTTTCTTTTCGGTTAAATTTAATTTTTCAATAGCTATATTATCTTCTTTCCGCGATTCACTCCGAATACCATCTTCTGTAGAGACTACTCGATGCTTACGGCCCGTCATCTAATTTTCAAATTTTTTATTTTAAATAAAATGACTATTGAATAAAAGTGTTTTTGAAACGAGATACTAAGAGTATAAAAATCTTTTCTTTACACTTGACGTCACTTTTATTATAAAAATGCTTAGATTTTCCGTAGTTAAAACTAATTGACGTTTATGCTCAAGCTTTAAATTTTTTGAGAAAGAAAAAATAATGGCGTTATGATTTAAATTCAAATATTCATAATGTCATCATTAATATTATGGTTGTATTGATGAATTTAAGTGTTTTACACTTTTTGAGTCAAGTAGAATGGTAATGACTATGCGTTCTGCGCTCTAGTAATGACGAAAAGTACAGTGTTACCATGACGTATTTTTTACATATTATACTTGTTACGAGTATAAATGGAGGAGCAAGTCACTGAAGCAAACGCACTTTACAGTGCATAATTCACTAATACCCATAATATCTTTTTATAGAATAGACCATTTTTGATCGAACCGTAATGCATATAAAACATTTAACACGACAACACATTAGTCTACGTCAATACTACAACACAGAACCCACAGTAAACGCCATTTTTCTTTACTCAAAAAGTGTAAAACCCTTAAATTATTGAATACAGCTTACATGAGGCGCCTTTTCACGGATTAAAACATATTAATAAAATTTACGATCTCGTATTTTTGCGCACAAAAGAATATAAATTTGAAAAATGTGTACATAATTTTTCCCAACCCCGTTTTGAATTCATACGACGCATTTGATTTTCCTTTTGATAACACTCATCACCAGAGATACACTATTATAAATCACAATCATGTAGAAACGTTCGTGAATCAAGTGATTTCATTAATGATAACACTATTAATGATGCCACGATTAGTGATTGAAACCTGTCGTTTAGACGTTAATAATTTAAAAAGCAAGTAAAAAAAAAGATGTCATCATGTTTAAAAAGAAAGAAAAAAAAATCAAATATTTGTTTAAAAATTATATAAAAAACAGTTAAATTTTGTATTTTTGTGCACGACATATGTTAACGTATTTTAGTCCCTGAAAAAACGTCTATGGACGTACACATTTATGTAATATTAGATAAAAATATTTCGAAAAAACTTATTGTTTATTCTCTTAAACTTTGTCTTCTTGTTTAAACTTGTATTAAGTGAAATTCTCAAAAACTTTATTTTTATTTTTTAAAATTCAATTAAGACTAAGTTATTTAGAAAAAACGCAATACCTCAGCAACATTTTCTGGACCACCTAGCTCGTCAATCAGCTTATCAAGACTATTGGGCGGTAAACGTTCGCCTAAAACTTCAACAGTAGCTAACAGTTCTTCCTGCATCGAGCACGCCTTATTGATGGCGTCAAAAGACGGCACATTCACTCCATTCGCTTGAGCATTGCGCAATCGTGACCACACCGAATGCGTTACTTTATCGCATTGTTTCCTATCGCATTGTTTCCCATCACGTTTTTTGCCACCACCGGTTTTTCCATCGCTTACTTTTTCAAAGAATTCGAACGAATCATCACTGCTATTATTCTCTTCATCGTTATCGGCACTAAACAATGATACATCCGTAGAATTAAGACTACTCGAATCACTGTCATCTTCGTCTTCAGATGATGATGCTGACAGTGAAGCGGAAGACGACGAATCCGAACCGCTGCCATCATCAGAAATTTTGAACTCCGAATCAGAACTGTTAGCCATCGAACTGGACGACGATGAACTCGAAGTCCGTTTTCGTTTTTTATTAACAACTTTGTCATTTGCTTTTGATGCTACAGATTCAAGGAAATTAAAATTAAGGTTCAATGAAATAATGAAAGAATGCGATTAGAAATTTAACTGTGTATAAAATAAATGTAATTTGCAAAAATGTGATTAATCTCCTCGTATAACACAAATTTGTTAATTTACACTATTCTATGACTAAAAAACTAAAATTTAGCAAAATTTACATTGAAGAGATAGGTGCTGTGAGGCATTTTCTGCCAATTTTTAGCATTTTCTTTAAAATAAAAATAAAAAAGAGCTAGTGTTTATCCTTTTTTTTTACAATTTGGATTTTTTTGTTCTTTTGAATTTAAAAATGAAAAAAAAAAAATAGATGCATTTCAGCGCCATTCATCTTAGCAACCGAAAGACGCCGCTCGAGCGCCTCTGGGATTCGCTCCACAGGTCGGTATTTATGTTAGATTTCGTTATCTCCAAGCGGAGAAACGTAGAATTGGTACTTGAAAAGGTTTATTTTATTTTATTTATATACGGCGCTCAACACATTTGCGAAAATCGCGTCGACCTCTTACTTCACTGGCCGAAAAAATCACCGATCGCAAAGGATTAAAACTGTTTAGTATTTCTAAAACTAATTTGAAGCTGAAAATTAAAAAAAGGTAAATTTTAGTGCTTTTTTAGCCTTATACGCTAAAACTTGATTAAAACTCTCACATCACATATTTTTCCAATATAAATTTAGTCACGTTTCAGTTTATTTTAGTACATCTTTAGTTTAAAAATTGTGTAAGCTTACCAATTTGTGCTATACAGGTCGCAGGCCTTAAACGTTATTGCTACAAAAAAATAATATTTAACATTATTTAATTTAATTTACAGTGATATTTTAGAATATTTTTATGTTGTGTACAATATTGTTAAAGCTAAATATGAAAGCTATATTATTTATGAATATAATCCATTCTTCACTGAAAAGAAAACAACATCTTGTTATTAATTACACATCACTGTTTAAATGAATTATAACACTATTATTGATTCAATAAAATTAGTAATTGAATATACAACAAATTTCGTTATTTCTATTTTCATATCAATTTCCATTTAATAATCATATAATTTTTTTCACAGTTTAATAATCCAATTAGCACAATTAAATCTGAAAGAGTTAAACAAGAAAAATGAAATATATAAACCTGCTTTTCGTTTTCCCAGTGGTAAATGCTTAGCACTATTAGTATCTGTATCGGCGAAATTGCCTCCAACAAGACCGCCTGCAGTCTTTTTTCCAGCATTACTTTTTTTGGTATTCGTGATACCTAACAGTCGCTGTAATCGGATACGATTCGGTGCCGGAAAATGGTTCTCGATTAATGTCTGCAACACACCTTTGGCCGTGGACACGAAATCATTCAATTGTCCATCGCCACGTTCTAACTGCTCCACAGTACGTGCCTCACCAGTACTCTGTAGACCGATCACCACACAATTACCGTTTTTAATTGCATTCTGCGCCAACTTTACCGTTGCGTTCACTTTAGCCGCAATGCACAAATACTTAAAGAAACGTTGATGAGCAGACCAAAACTGTGCCCACATCGTTTTTCGAATACTGTTCTCGGCATTAATCAATTCAGATGCCTCCTGAAATTTATGCATCGCATTTACCCAAAAATCGACGGCATCATTGTACATTTGGATAAAGTCTTTTTTCAATTGCACATTTTCAATTTTAAATGTGACACCTTTAAAGCTCAACTGTCGAGCAATATACATGCCACGTAACTTCATATCCATCGCTACAATTTCCATCGCACCTACACCCCTGATTGCAATGAACAATAATAATTTTTTACTTTTCACTTTCATTGAAAATTATTTCAAAAATTCATTTTAAAGTAAAATTACCGTAATGTAATGTTAGTGTAAAATTAATATCGAAAAGAACTAATATTTATTGGAAAAAATTATAATAAACCACACAAAGAACAGAAGATTTAAAATATGGAAATATTAAAAAATTTACAGAATAAAAAAAAATTCTGATTTCAGTTTTTAATTATGCCAAATGTACATTTTTATCGTGGATCTAATATACATGGACTGCTTATAGCATACAAAACGTTGTCGCCAACACAAAAGTTGTTTCTGACCGATCGCGAATGTGTAACCGTCTTTTTCTCTTTTCCACTTATTTAACAAAATTTTAAGAGCATGCGCTCTTTGTCAGAAACAATTTTGTGCTGGCGACAACTTTTTGTATTCGATGAGCAGTCCATGTATATTATGTCGATGATTTTTATAAATAAATGTAATTTTAAATAATTCGGAATTAACATTAATCGGTACCGTATATACGTGCACATACAATTTCTTTTTATATAATCAAATATAAAATCAGCCGATTTACACTAAAATTTGAAGAAAAGTTTTTTAGGCCGTGCTGATGAATTCTTTTTAATGTGACCATGTTTCTAAACTAAGCAATAATTTTGTATGAACTCACAAAAATAATCGCTTAAAATTAGTAGAAATTCTCACAATATTTGAAACTAGTTGAAAAAACCTTAAAATTGTTATAAACGTTCAAATAGTTTTAGAAGAAGCAACTTTTTACGTTTTGATACTATATTTTTACAGAAGTTATACCATTTTAAGTGTTTTTCTGTGTAAAATAAGGATTATTCTCATTACATTTAGTAGAAAAATTAAGAAATATTTTCTAATACATTAAAGTAAAAATTTCCTACTGCTCTAAAACTCTTTTAGAGTTTTAAACATTAAAATTTAATATATCAATATTCGTGAAAGCATCAATTTACATTAAAACTATATTAATGTTTAAAAATTTTATTATTAGATTGGAGAATAAGTTGGTAGCGCGTTTTTATATTTCCTTTGTTTTGTAGTGATTTTTTTTGCTATTTAAATAATATATAATCTATACTTCATATGTATCTTTTTGTTCTACAATGTGAAAGAAGCTATGTGATAGAAAAGACCCCATCGATAAGGTTAAACAATACTTCTTCATTACAATATTAGGCCTAATTGTGCCTTGGATATGCAGAACAAAGCTAATCTACTAATCAATCAAATAATCGGACCCCATATTGCACAAATCGTCAAAGCCGTACTCCAAGAACTTAAATGAAGGTTCTTCAGTATGCACCGTATTCCTCGAACATTTCATTAATATGTTGTCAAAATTTACACTCTCTATTGAGTCATATAAGAGGCGTTATCTTCCACAATGAAGAAGACTTTAAGCTACTAATTAGGTAGTATTTTGTGTAACGTTATGAAAAAATTAATCAAATGGTGGTAAAAGGTTGTAAACAACAGCGGTTAATACATAATACATTAACTCAGAGGCTCTTATTTTTCGGTTTGTAACTCCCCAAATAATATTTTTTCCCACGACACTCATCAATATATAATATTTTTTTCGAAATGTTTGACTTGTTTGAAAAATTAGAAAACTTATATTTACTATTTTCTTTGGAATAATATAAAATATTTAATTTTAATTGTTTCGGTAATATCTATAAGACTGGAAAATTTCCGAATCATTTTTTGAATATTTCACGACGTCCTAATGACAGCTTCCCAGCTCTCCCGGAAGCCACGGCGCACACTTTGAGAATCATTGGATTAACTGGGTGTTATTATTAAGAAGTTTGTTTAATTAACCGATAAAACGGCTATGAACTTATTACCCAACTTAATAACTTTTAAAAAAATTAAAAAAAACTTACTTCTCCATTTTACAGAAACGTTCATAGTTCAATAAAGTTTTACATTGCAGTTTTTTTCCTTTTTTTAATTTTAAAAAATAGCAAAAACAAAAAACGGCTTACTAACCTTTTCTCGACAGCTGCGATAAAATTATTAAAATCAGGAAAATTAGTCCCTTGGCCCCAAATACCAAGGCGCACCATATATGCCATGTTTCTTGGTTCGGACGCCCCAGTTGCTGAAGCGTAGACAATTCTAGCTTTTGGAAGCTGCTTTTGAAGTTCGAGCACCGCTAAACCTGTTTTAGTTGGTTTCATCGATCCAACAGGACATAAATTTTTAGCACGATGACATTCATCAAAAACAATCTTTTTAGAAGGAAAAAAAATTACATAAATCCAATATTAAATGTGCGGAATCATTATCATTGGCTAATAAAAGCATCAAAAAATTAAAATAGAATTAGTAATTCAAATCAAATTTTGAATAATACCTTTTAACAATTTTATTTTTTTGATACGTACTTATTGGCTAATACTTAAAATTGATATAAAACTTTCAATGTTTCTAAATATGGGAAAAACGTATTTTCAAAATTAAAAAAAAAAAAAAAAAGAATAGCTAAAAGCTGTTTGCCTTATGACTGAGATTTTTAGAAAAACTGAAAAATTGAATAAAGATCACATATAAATTTTCAAATAAGTAACTTTAGCCAATCTTAGATTGTTCAAAAACATGCTTGAAGAAATAAATAAAACATGTTTTTCTTTTTTTGTTCTTAAAAAAAGAGCGTAAAAAACAATTTTCTTCTCAAAAATATTTTAGTCATTAAACATATTTAAAAAAAAAGAAATTATTTTTTATACAATAAATTTAAGGCTACCTTCGAAAACCGCATCATTCTCTATCTTTAATGAGGGATCAAAATCAACCCTTTTTAAAAATGAATTAAAGCGATAATAATTTATTGAACGCTCATTTCTTATCATTCGTAAAAGATTGACCATGATGAGATTTTCAAAGGCAGCCTAAGTGACAAATTAATTAAAAAAAAAGTAAAACTAACAAATTATAAACAATATGTCCTAGAAATGAGTACTGTAAAAAGGAAAACTTACCACTCCGTCATAGTTTTTGCCAAACCAGTGTATTAACTGATTTAGACGCGTTTTGCACTTCCCCTTCGCCTTATTCGACTCACTAATCAGTGACGAATACGTTGAAAATACAACACCCTTCTGATGCGGAATTTCACCATACTTTAGTTCGTTCAACAAATAAACGTCAATATGGTTGGCGCCGATATCGTACAAATCGCGTTCCGCATCATACTTGAGATCCGTTGAAACTGAGATCCAAATTGCCTTCTTACGTTTGCGCTTGTAATTTTCAAAAATTAAACCAGCAATAGTACGACCTTTTCCGACTCCGGCTCCATCACCAACCAGAAACCCGGCTCTCGTACCGTCCGGCAGAAACTGCTCGTGCTTTTGTGCCGCATACGTGATCGCTTCTAACTGAAGAGCCGACAACGCACCACTTTTGATCGTCTCTTCCGGTAAATTGATACGATATGTAACATCAGCCGGCTCAACACTCGACAACGAAGCCGTTTCCACCACCGGATCCGGATGCTTCACGAAATACTTTAGATTTAATTTTGCCGGCCGGTACTCGGCATATGTTTCGGCTACACCCAACTCATCTTCTTCAACCTCTTCTTCCTCAACGGGCGGCTTCATCATCACCGCTCCTGGTACAGACTTTTTCAATAAATTCTGGTAAACGTTGTTAAAAATCGGATCAACAACTCCAGCTGCCGCGTTATTGAGCATTTCTGAATACGTGTTCAGTAAATGAGGATTCTTTGGTGACATTCCAAGCATTAATCGTACTAAATTAAAAAATTAAAAATTTTAGTTAAATAACTTTCTATAACTACAATATATATGTTAGAGTTGAGCAATTTAATAACAAACTATTACATTAGTAAGACTATGTACAAATTGAAGTTGATCCGCATAGTCTATTTTCAATAATATATTTTTATTCTTAACACGGACGACAAGACAAAATGACAGCTAAAATCTTTAACTTAAAAATTAAAGCTTTTTATATGAATTTTACACAGAGCCGTGAAGACTATTGAGCGTATAAACACGCGATAATAATCAAATCAGAAAGTCTGGAAGAATGAAAGTTAGCAGAACAATCTCTAGCCTAAAGTACTAGACAATTTGTGCTGATAAATTAATTGTTATTAAGGTAAACAGTGTTAAACAACGGAACCTTTAAGGTAGTCAACGTATCATAGAGTAGAAAATCTACCATCGTAATCATGAAGTCACTAATGATACAGTCCGTATATTTACGCAGAATTCAATAAATTTACTAAAATTAATCCGATCAAACCATCATATAAATCACATAAGCTCCTTGCAATTTGCGTCACACAAATTAGGGATGTGAGAGTAAATTTATCGAGCTCGACCAGAAGTCGATTATTAAGCCATTAATATTTTTTGTTTAAAAAATGTAGTTAAATTTACAATAAATATTAATAATATAATGTAATAAAATTATATTTAGTAAATAGTAACCTAGAAATGTTTTTAAAGTAATTCGAAATCACACTAGATTTATTCATTTTTTACAAAATTTATTTTATTTGCGCAAAATTGATAAACAATGCCGTCAAGTTCAAAATTAAGTTTCTAATTTTTTTGTATTTAAAAAAAAGTTAATTTGTTCAGTTGTTTAAAACTAACAAAACATTATAGTCAGGGTCAAAAACATGTCGAAAATTCCAATCAATTGGAGTCGTAGCCTAAGCTTTATAGTATCATTAACGTAAAACCTAATAAGGAAATAAAGTTTTTCAGCATTCATCACTAAAATTCGCAAATGAGTCACAATTGACTGATCTGTAGCTCAAAGAAATTTAAGAGCTACTGATATATAGCAGTTCCTGCATAATAATTCTCAAAAGAACTTACATTGTTGAAACAATTGATTTGTGTCAATACCACGTGGGAAAAAATTAGAATGTGGCATAGTGCTTTGTTGCATTAATTGCGCCATATTGGGAATCGCATAGGATCCAGGATTTAAGGTGGATGAATTAATACCAGCTGTAATCGGAGCACCAATCGGACGACCTAAACCAAAAACAAATATTTCCAATCAATTTCTGTAAGGATTATCAGTGTTACCAAAAGAAATGAACTGTACTTAAGATTTTGATTTTGATTTTGATTTTAATATTTAGCTGTTAAATTAAACAGTTTAAGTCACCGAATACGATTTTTCAATTTCGAGATTTTCGAAAAGGCCTTATGAAATCACTAAGTTCACAACGAAAGCTCACTGGAATATTACGAGGTTTTTATGAGAATTTCTCACAAATATAGTAGTGATTATGAGGAACTACTGAATTCTCCCCATGATATTAACCCTACAAATTCCTCGGATTTTGTTTGCAGAGAATGGAAGTTATTTTCGATCCACCTCTGGAAGTCTTAAGTTCAACACATAACAATTAGCGGTAACATTGTTTTTACAGTAATCATGCGCCTTACTAGTTTGTTGTTGACTATTGTTTTGGAAATTAAAAAGAGCTGAAGCGGATGATTTATCATCGTTCTGTGGATAATTCTTCTCGATCAAATCTGTTAACAGTTTGTTCTGTTGCTTTAGCATCGACGTAGGCGCCGCATTGGCATTTACCGGTGTCGTAATCGAAGCCGGATCCGAACCCATCTTCAACTTCTTTGCAATTGCTTCCAAATTACGACCACCACCTAGAATTTTCATTTAGCAAAAACGATTAATGTAATCCGGTTACGAATAGATGAACGTGGTTACATTAACGCAACCACGCCCACGTAATAGCCGATTTGTGGGCAAATACCTGGCACCTCAACAACATCTGGATCCATGTCCAAATCACTGTCGCTATCATCACTAATTGTGATTGTTTCATTAGAATTCTTCGGCCACTGTAAAGAAATTACGTATCAATTTCCATAATTTATCACTTACCATTAACGTTCAGTTCATTTCCAATCAAAACTTACCATTATTTCCTCCAATTTTTTTCAGGATCCTCGCTAAATTATAAACTTTGACGGCAAGTTTTCACATGTATGAAAAATCGTCGATGACAAAAAATAAATAGAAATAAACATGTCGATGGCCATGTTAGGCAACATTGAGACAAATATGGCCAATACAGAACCACTGACGGCGCCCTTGATCGTAACGAGCTAGAGTTGTTCTGTGGTAACTTACCTGAGTTAAGTTGGTAGTTATTAATGGCGCGTGTCTTAAATTTAAAAAATCTTCAGCAACATTTTTGTGGTTAGTTTATGATTTAATTATTATGTGGCAATATTTTGGAGATTTTGGTGTGAAGTTAAATTTTATCACTTTTCAAGGTTATTTTAATTACTGTTTAAAAAATTGTTTTATGTGAATAGCTTGATTTCTTAAGAAATAAAAATTTTTAAGTGTAAAAAACACATTTCACCCCTTTCCATAAGATTGTCTTATAAAAAGTCAAAAATATACATGAAACCAATGCTTTTAAAAAAATACACATTCATTTTTAGATACAAAAAAAAATTTTGATTTGTTCTTCGTTTCTTTTTTGAGTGTATTCTTTTGGGGAAAGTTTTGTTTAGTGTTCAAATATTAAAGGTTTATATCATATTTAAACCTATCGTATATATGCTTCCAAGATCACCACTGTAGGCTTATGAATGAATGGTGAAAATTATTCTGTGCTGTTAACAAAAATGATCAGTTCACTGATTGCTCATTGATAACGCCAGACTGTATTACTGACTTTTATCTCAAACGCAATTTTCTAAAACAAAGATCTTGTTACAAAGTTAACAAAGTTAACAACTAATACAGAGCTATTATTACTACTGCTTTTAAAAATTGTTTTATTAAACTCTAATTGTAAATATAAAATTGATACCCATATGTGTATCATTTTCTAGTAAATTTTGTTTAGTTCAAGATACAGACAAAAATGTTTTCTAATAACCATACGAAATTTACAAAATAATGATTCGTGATTAGTTCACGTTTGAAACCGTACACAGTTTTATGGAAAGAGCATTAAACATAGAAATTTTTATTACCCTTTTTTTGTCTCAAAAGTTAATATTGTAAACTTTTCTAAAATTTAACATGTAACAAAAGAGAACTTGTAAGGCGCATGTTTGGTTAAATACTCCTGCGTAGGGCACTATCTCGAGGCTCTTTAGATTCGTGTGCAAAATTTCTCTCAGGCCGAAATCTCACTTCAATATTTGATCGAATCAGTTTTACCTTATGTGAAATTATTATACTTTATTATCATCGCTTAAATTATATTTCAATAATATGTTAAAGATAACATAACCAAAAGCAAAAGAAAAAAAAATAATCAATTGATGCTGCAAACTTGTGTTTATTTATTGTCTTTTTTTGATGAAACCGCTAGTCATTCTTTCTCAATTAACATTAAGTTAAATGTCCCAGGAAGACTTGACGTCACCAGAATAACATGGTGTTTTCTAATATTTAAAAAAAATGAACCTGTATATGTGTTGCGATCCTACAGCTAGCAAAAGCCCGCACGCTGGAAATCGCAAGCACGGTGTGTTGTCTGAAGTTTGTACTTACGACCTTACAGCTAGCAAAAGCCCGCACGCCGGAAATCGCAAGCACGGTGGACGATCCTACAGCTAGCAAAACGCCCACACCTAGGAAATCACCCGTTGAGCCTTCTTGGGTCATTGATGTAACTGATCATCAACTGTGGTCGATGTCACGGTGACGCGTCTGCTGACCGTGGCCAACAAATTAAATTAAACGCGCCACCAATGTTCATAGATTAGAGTAACAGAAATTCTCTGAGAGAAATGTGCAATAATAGTCAGCCTTCTCAGAACTCTACGAAATGTAGATGCTATAGCATTCACACATTTTGTATCACCATGAAAAAGAATGCTACAGCATTCACGTCCACAAACGTGTTAATATGAATTGAAATAGTACTTATATATCTTTAAAACTATAATTTCTATTTCAAAACTTTTTTAGATAGCTTTACAACACTATGTGATAAATTCATTATTAAACAATTGCAAAATGATAAGATCTCCGAATCGATATACTGCTCATTTATCACTGATGATATTGTACGTCAAATTGCTGGTCTTCGACACATTACAAGAATCAATGATGCGTTAGAATTGAATAACGTCTCTCGGCTAATCGTGAATAATTTAGGAGTATTATTAACCGTAGAGTTTTATGGAAATCTGGAATTATTATTTGCAACTTTAGCCAAACTAAGATTGAAAGGTTGGAAAATCGTGTGTATTTTTCGAAGCGACCAAGTTCTACCTAGTATAATAAAAACAATGGAAAACACCTTGTGGTATTTGTCAAACGTTTACCTTAATTTTTATACAGATTCGATTGCTGAAGTGAGAAGCAAAAAAAAATTTGGCAAGATTTCTCAAGAAGTATGGGTTTAAATTTATTCCTTAGTAACACTCGAATGTTTCATTTCTGTTTTAAAAATATTTCCAATAAACATTTCAGTTTTTTTGTTATGAAAATATTTTTGTTTAAAAAAAGGTATTTTGTAAAACAGCAAATTTTAAGAAAACGAATTGTTTTTAACTTTTTTGCTCTTTCAATATTTTGAATAAAAACACTATTTTTTATTAATGGGTATAAAAAACTGAGTATCTTTAATAATTTTCATATTGTATTGTAAACTTAAAACGTAATAATTAGAGATCGGAAAAAAT
>AGDA01004774.1:0-10968 GCA_000281935.1 Mengenilla moldrzyki | reverse complement strand
GTTCACGAAACGAATGAAAGCAACCTTTAGCAAACAATATCTAAAATACACATTACTATATACAAAAATCTTGATAAATTTTTTAATAGTACCAGTGGAACTTTCAAATCTGAATGTTCGTTCAAGTAGTTTCTAACTTGACCAAATATTTTTTGCAAACAAGGTATTAATAGTTTATTAAAGTGTGTTGGTGTTAAATATTCGGCAGTAGATTCGAATACTTGCAAAGCCTGAGCACCGTTTTCGATTTGCATAATTAAATAAGCTGCAATAATGTCAGATAAAAGATCAAGGGCTTTTTTTGAACGAAGTGGATCGCAGTAGAGCCATCGCTTAGCTTTGCTCCAAGTCTTGCTACCACCACCTTCGATCATATAACCTAATAAAGTCCAAGGGCCACCACTGAAGCCAATCAGCGGAACACGACCTTCTAATGAGTTCCGTGTTAATGTGATCGCTTGACCTACATAGTCCAGTTTCGCAAGTACATTTTTAACATTTAGCTTATTCATTGAATCAAAATCGTCATTATTTTCTGCAAATGGTATATAACGATAGTAGTTTAACAAGAAGTTAAAAAAATAATAAATGAAATCAAATTTATAGTTAAAACGAAAATTTAATTTACATACAAGATTATATTTACAAAAATGAAAAAAACAACCCGTAAACAGTTATGATTTTTAATGAAGAGGTAAAATTGCTTTTGAAATTTCGCTTAGAGCTGTTTCGTTTAGCTCTGTTTCGCTTAGCGCTCTTTTATTTCAACTTGTGAATTTCCAAAATTTTGCACAGCGCTAGGTTTCCAGATATGTACATAACATATCGGAAACACTATAGCTATGATTCTTGTTTGGTGAGGTGCTCTACAGAGCATTTTTATAACCGTCCGCAGCTGTATGTCTGTTAGTCGAGATATAACGACAATGATCGAATACCATTGACTTAATTTAACCTAACACACTACGTAATTTAGTTTATTCGGCATACATTTTGTGTTTTTTATAAATATTTTATTTCTTTGTATTCATCATAATACCTAATAAATAATATGTAATATATTTTTATAGTGTATTTAAGATAAAAAAATATTGATGTCTTCTAAAAAACGAGACATTTTTGACAGTCGGCGGAATGCGAGAATGCCCACTAAAAAGCGTGACTATCCCGCTAAAATCGAGACGTGTGATCACCTATAATTTGTTATTTATATTCAACAACCAAAATATTCACTAAAATTTTTTTTTGTGGCAGAGCAACGTTTACCGAGTCTGGTAATATATATATATATATATATAACTTACTCGGTCTTGTACAAAAACATAGTTGAGTATTTTTAAGTAGCTATGCCGTAAAATTGTCCTGTTCGGGACAGACTTTTTTGACACAACTTACGTCACTAAATATGGCAATATAGTAATATTTAAATTTTGGTAGAAATGTTTAAAAGGAATAATTTACCCAAAGGGTTTAAAATAACGGGACCCACTTTATCCACCATTTTAACAGTAAAGCCCATTGCTTTGGGTATCACTAAAATGTCAGAAAATATGATAGCTGCGTCCAATTGATAACGTTCTATTGGCATTAGTGTGACCGTTCGTGCCAAATCCGGTGTTTCACATATTTCAAAAAAACTGTACTTTTTGCGAAATTCTTGAAATTCGGGTAAATAGCGACCTGCTTGACGCATTATCCACACTGGTAACCGGTCGACCGGTTCACCATAACATGCACGAATAAAGGAGTCGTTTTTTAATATAGGAAATGATTCAGTGAATATAGACATCCCAAAAACTGAAGCTGTTATTGTTCTGTGTAGAAGATACATGTGTAAACACAGAATAATTGGCAGCTTACTTCAAAAGAGATCAATGATCGCTCAATTTCAACATTTTTTAGAGATGAATATAAATATTTTTGACTATATACTAAAATGGGTGAAAAATGAAATTAAAAACAAAAATAGCTAGTGATTTAATCATTTTTAAAAGGATTCTTAAGCTCAGAACACAGAATAAATATATCACAGAACAATTGACAGCGTGTTGAGCAAAAAAAACCGCTACAGATTGTACACAGCATTATCGTTTTGTAAAAATATACGTTTTGTAATGTAATGTAGTTTTTCAGAAGATGTCCGATAACGAGTACGAAAAATTTGAAATTACTGAACAGGATTTGGAAGATGAATTTAACATTAATCGTCCCAGAAAGAAATTTTCTAAGAATAAAGCCATTTACGGTAAATTTTATGTTTTACGAAGGAACTTAATTTATTAAAAATAAGGGCTGTATTTTACTTAGGAACTGATTTATGATTAAGAACGTAGAGTAGTGAACAAAAGAATCGATGATAAATTTCGAAAAAACATTTACTCTGTGAGCATAATTTTGTATTTAAATTCTTGTTTTTAATTCATTCTATACAAAAAATCAGCTCTGAATTCTTTTATCCACTATTGTAAATACCATTGAATAAGCATATGCTCACAAGATGACTGCTTAATTTAAGGAGAAAATAATACTTAAGGCGTAACAAGTATTTTTTCTTCCAAAATTAAGGATTTTAATACTTAATATACGAAATTTTTTCCCTTAAAATTGAAAAAAATTATTCTTAAATTTACAAGATGTTTAGTCTTAAATTAGGTATTTTTAGTGTTCTATTTACAATTTTTTTTACTAATATTACGTTTTAAGAAGAAAAGTGTAAGACTTAAGCTATATATTAAACTTAAAAATACTTGTCACATATAGTGGAAAATCGCACTTCTATAGTAAATATTTTTCTTCTTATTTTACGCAGTTTATTTTTAATAGTATATAAAAGAATGACTGTAGTGCGATTTCTACGACAAAGTTTTATTACTTTTTTGACCCACTGCACATGTTTTTTTTTTCACTTAAACGATACACTAACTTACAGTTAGCTACAATATTACAAAGCACGGAAAATACAAGTATCTCCAAAAACCTAGTTGGGGTTATGAATATTTTTTGCATTCAGAATGGTCAAGATTGTGATCAACCTTCCGAAATGGTATAATATAAAATAATTTTTTTTTTTCACACTAGTTACAAGTCGGTACAACATTTTAGCGAATGAAACATACGCTAAGGATCAAAAAAGCAATAAAACTTTACTGTAGTAATTATATTACAGTTGTTCTATATATTTATTTTATGGTAACCACATTAATAAAATCTGTTTGAAATTGTTACTATAAAATTTTATTTCATTTTTTCTCTTAATTCGTTTCATTTAAAAACGTTTATGTTATACAAAAATGCGTTACATTAATAGAAATATTTCATATTGTAGGCTGCAATTGCGATTGTTTATGCTTAACAACTAATATAGTTGTTACTTATGACTTTAAAAGAACAGTGTGTTTATCTCAAAATCTCAAGGAAATTAGAGCTATGTTCTGGTTTATAGTTAGGTCTATTATTTATAAGAAATAATTTTTTAACGATCACGTGATTAAAAACGATTTTTTAATAAATTAATTTTATTGAAATATTTAAAAAAGTATATATTCGTTGATTATTATTTTGTAGAATAACATTCTTATTTATTTTTAAAATTGAACTTATAAGCTTTGCTAAATATTCCTATTTTTTTAATGAATATTTGGAATTAAAATCTATTAAGTGTTTCAGCGGTATTTAAAATTCTGTTTCATTTTCTAATATTTTCACAAAAAATGTTTAAGTACTTCAAATATCATTTTGTCAAATAATTTCTTATTTTAGCTGTTAAACATCCTAGTACTCATGTACAGTACTGGTTAAAAGAATCACATACATTTTTTAGACACAGCCCAGGCAAAAAATTACATTAATATTGCAATAAAAATAGCTACACAGATTGGAAAATTTTTCATAACGTGTATGGGATTATTTTGTCCAGTACCGCAGACAACACAGATTGGTCGATTCCATTTTGTAAAAAATTTAAGTTGGTTATAATAGGAAAAAACTGATAGTGCTTCTTAATGAAATACTGATCACCTACCGGGTAATTTAAAATTATTAAAATTTATATTGCATTACAATTTCACTAAAAATTTAAGTTGATCATATGAATATAAGAGTATTGCCATTTCTTTTTCATAAGCCGGAAGAACGATTCAAAATAAAGTCAGCTATCTGTGTTAAATAATTTTTATTATGGTTTTAGGTATTTGGGCTGAAGACACTGATGACGAAGAATCAGTACCATTACATAGAAATAGATCGAGTTACGGATCAACAATTGATTTTGTATCTGGGGGAGTGCAGAAAACAAAGGATCAAGAGAGTGATGAAGAAGCTACCGAGAAAAACGATGACGATACCATCAATGATTTGATAACAGATAGTTCAGCAGAGAGTTGTGATGAAGAAGTGTTACAACGAGCTGGGTTTGGCGCGAAGAAAAAGAAAAAAGCAACTTCTGAACATGTTGCTGATGAAATCGCTGGTCTTCGGCAGCCTGATTCCATATCGAATTGGAGATCAAAAAGTTTAATGAATCAAAGAGGTATTTTGAAGTAACAAATTTTGATTAAATCAAATATTTATAAGACAATATAATATGGTAAAAGTTTGAAAATGTTTAAACAATAATTATTTTTTTTAAAAAAGATGATGGTTTTAAGGAATATTGTTAAGTCAGTTATAAAAAATTATTAATAAAAACAAAAACTGATTTTATAAATTTTAAATTGTTATTTTAACAGCAAATTCTAGTTAAGCTAAAAATCAAAGTTTTAATTCTAAATACCAAAATATTGTGGTCACTTTTTGACAATCTACATTTCAGTAAATTTGTTTCATTGTACGTTTGAGGGAAACCATAATTATCGTTTCTGTCAATCAGCTAAGCATGTTTAATGACTACATCCGTCATAGAGACTATACAGAATATTGTGTACGTATGATAGATATAGTCGTCATAATACAAAATTCTACATCTTCGTGACGGAAATAATGTTCAAACATGCTTAGCTGATGAAGAAGTCACTATGATTTCAAAATTTAGACGTTATTTTTAAGTATTTTCTCTTTTCTGCACTTTAATTTTCACGAGGGGACACATTTTGTTACACTTGTGGTTTAATTCACTAATTTTTATTTTTTTAGGCTTAGGACAATGGGAAAAACATACAAGAGGTATTGGTGCAAAGTTGCTTTTGAAAATGGGCTACGAACCCGGAAAGGGTCTTGGCAAAGATTTACAAGGCATTTCGGCACCTGTGGAAGCTCATTTGAGAAAAGGTCGTGGCGCGATTGGTGCTTACGGCCCAGAAAAACATTCTAAAGTATCGAAGCTTAAAAAGCCAGGCGAAGAAACAGGATCTGGTTCTGACTCAGGTTCAGAATCGGCGAATTCGACCTCTAAAACAGATGACAAACCGAAACGTCGATTGATCACAGTTGACGAACTTTTGTCGAAGTCACGTTTTGGCGACTCATATTTCAACTATGCCGATGAAACGGATAAAGAAATGACCGCTGTCAAAGTGATAGATATGACGGGACCTCAACAGAAAGTATATAGTGGTTATCAAAGTATTAGTGTAAAGACAAAAAGTAGTGAAATTCGTGGAAATTGTGCCAGAAATTTATTTTTACGCCGTGCTGAGCAAATGGTCAAAGTATCTGAACGAAAAGTAGTCGAAGTGTATCAGGAACTGTCTTTAGCTAAGCAGTCGTACAAAATGTCTCAATTAGACTACGAAGATGTGAAAAGCAATATTGACAACTTAAACATGGATAAAACAAGAGCACAAAAAATCCTTGAAATGGATGATATCGAAACTTCTTTCGATACGTTTTTGGATAAGTTGGATGAATTCATGAGCGAGTATTTCGTTGAAAAATTTTCGAAAATGGTCGCAAACACGACGGTCAACAGATTCGAGTATTTCGCCAAAGATTGGCGACTGTTTGATGGAAACGTCACAGTACTTGATCAGTGGCATAGGTTAAACGTTATTATGGGTGACAATCGAAACTTGTTTAGTGCAATTTTCGATGAAGTGATTGGGTCGAAATTCGAGCACAGTTTGGCTGCTTGGGACGTCCGAACTTGCGAGCCAGTTATTACGTTTTTTGATCAGTGGAAGCCATTGATGTCAAATAAATTACTCGATAAAATGATCCAGACAACGTTAATGCCTCGATTAAAGGATAGCGTCGAACAATGGAACCCTTTGGTTGACACGGTGCCAATTCATACTTGGATCCATCCATGGTGCGTAGTGCTTGGTTTAGAACTAATTGAAAGCGACATATTTCCGATAATCGATAAGAAATTAAGTGTTGCTTTAGACGCATGGCATCCGTCGGATCAGTCAGCGAAACGAATGCTTGAACCATGGCAAAAGGCGCTGTCGGAGGCCACGTTCATGGCCTTTTTGATTAAAAATATTTTACCGAAATTACAGGCTGTTTTTCAGCAATTCCACGTAAATCCTAGCCAACAGTGTTTGGATATTTGGAACTGGGTATTCGACTGGACCGATATGTTTCCAGCTGTGGTAATGGCTCAGATGTTGGAGAAGAATTTTATTTCACAATGGCTCCAGACTTTAGCTGTGTGGCTGAATAACAATCCAAACTTTGTGCAAATTTCCGATTGGTACATGGGTTGGAAGAAATTAATACCAGAATCGGTGATGCGTCAAACAAATATTAAATTTCATTTTGATAAAGCTTTAGAAATGATGAATCGTGCATCGACGTTTGGTGTGAGCAGCGGTAATCCACCTTTAGCGGTGCCGTTCACAATGACGGCACCTCCACCACCACCGCCACCTCCTTCCATACCACCGTTGCAATTTCAGCCGTTACTTTATGGTGATATAAATGACGGAGCTGTTGTGAAGCAAATGTCATTTAAACAATTGGTTATGAAGCGTTGTGAAGAACGTGGTATATCTTTTACTCCAATTACAAATAAAGCTTTTAATGGAAGACAAGTGTTTCTTGCTGGTAATTATGTACAGTGCTACATAGACAAGAATGTTTTATATTATACTATTAATGGGATTGATTGGTTACCGACGTCGTTAAAGAATTTCCTTGACTTAGGCATTCAAAATTGTTAATTTTTTATTGACTAGAATGTTGTTTATATTTATAGATAATTGTTATAAAATTAAAAATGAAAAAAAATTAAGACTAATTTTGATTCTTAGCTATATGATACTGTAAATGGATAACGATCATTAATTTTTTACACAACATATTTAAATTAAAAATTACACTTACATGTTCATTAGTAAGTAGACTTAATCAACTTGATTGATTTGTTATTCAGATCATTCCTTAAACCGAAAACTGCATGTTTTTTTATTATCAGTAAGGCTATTTTGATCTTGAAATTGTATTTAATTTTAATTTCGTATTGATTAAAATCAAAGTTTTATATTTTTAATCATGTGTAGAATTTTGAGAAATATTAGTACAATAACACTAACCAACAAAGGTTTTCCTCCAAAAACCAATTATATAAATTTTGGTAGTAACGAATAAAAATGGGCATAGTTTTTGGATCCCTATTCGCTTTTTTGTGAAGGGGGTGAAAAACGTTTTTCAACTTTAAAATTTTTTTTCTTGAAAACTGTGCCACCTATTAACTTCAAATAAATATGTGGCTAATCAGGAAACGGTACTTAAACTTGTTACAAAGTTTCATGTAATTATCTCAGAGGTACCAACGTTATAGAATATTAAATGCCGAAAAATCACAAAAAATCGGTTTTTTTAAAAAATCAAATTAGTTTTCTACAAAAAATGAAGCACTTACGAAAAAAAACTATTTTTTACGTAATAATATTTGAATTCAATCTTAATTTGGTATATTCATTTTTTTTCTCTCGGTTAAGACTTAAATTTAAATTTCGATTATTTCTTAAAAAAAATTAAAAATATTACATAATATTATTTTGATTTTGAATTTGTGATGATATTCGGCTATGATTATTTTTACTGTTTGGATAATATTCTTTGTGATAAAAAGTGTCCGGACACATGGCCGAAAATCATAAATTCGTATTGCCTTCCATCGGTAGTGCTAGAATTCAGTCTGGTGTTGGCCCACCGTTAGCCTTGCATACGTACTTTTAGTCAAATGCTGGAAGGTTTCTTGGAGGATTGCAGCCCATTCACAAAATGCGTACTGTGGAGAAGTATTAATGTAGGTGTGATACCACCTGATACAAAGTCGGCATTAGAAAACATCCCAAAGATGCTTTATAGGATTTAAGTCAAAACTTGTGCAGACTAGTCCATTACGGAATGTTATTATTGTGCAACTGCTCTGACACAAGCCGTGAGGTATGAACAGGTGCTGGATCATGTTAAAAGATTCAATCCTTATCACTAAACTGATCTTTAATAATGCGAAACAAGAAATTGCTTAAAACACCAATGTAGGCTTTTACTGCAATAGTGACACTCAGAACATTAATGATTTAGCATCTTTCATGAAAAACATGACTACACCATAACGCCTCTGGCTTTCACTGTTGGCATTACATATGTTAGCAGATAACGATAATTCGTTATTACCACTCTGCTATCTGATCACCACATTGTGTACCATAATTCATCACTCTACAACAACGTTTTTCTATTATTCACTTGTCCTGCAGGACAAGTGTGACTTATATAGTATGCTGCCACTTTTTTATAAATCTAATCTCATGAGTCAAGAAAAAAATTCTTGATTTAATTTCAAGAACAAAATTTGTTTAACTCAAGATTTTTTAATTAGACATCTCTACACCAATGTCCCATTTCACCACTTAGATCCGCGTTTAAAATATTTACATTAAAAAGAATTGAACACACACTGTAAAAATATGAATTTAATTATCCAAACCCACAAACTTTCAAAGTTACCATTTGTGTCGTTCAGCTCTTGTAAACATCATTTAAACGTTTCAAATAAGGAAAATTGTTGAAATTAAAATAAGGTGACGATAAATTTGTAAGTTTGTATACTTTGTTCACTTTTAGTTATTTTAGAAAAACGGTAAAAAAAACTTTTGAGTTCTTCCCTATTTTTCATATCGTGGAACTGAAACCAAATACACTTTATAAAAGACCTTATATTACATAGACCAATTGTTATTATTTTTTCCATTAGACGGGGTGTTTGCAAAATTTTTAATTTTCGATTTTTACTTATAATTTTCCTCTACATTGATCTTTCAAAAAATTCATATTTAAATTGTAGTTAGATAATAAAATCACTTAGAAAAAGTTATGGTGACTTTTTGTACCAAAAAATTGCACTATCTGCTTTTTTATTGTTAATATTTTTGCATATCTCAGCTGAATATACAAATGTAATTGAATGTTATTAAAATCAATTTTTTTTTTCAAAAAAAAAAAAAAAAAATTAGTATTACATGAGAAGAAAAATTTTTTTAATTAAAGCAAAAAACTGTCATGTATGCAAAAACACTAATATTTTTTAGTATAAATCATTGTTGATTTTTCATTACTATCAGTATTGAAAAGATTTGCTATTCTAAAATTTTCACTGAGAGCTAATCATCAGTAAGATTCAATTCCATTAATTTTTTTAACAAAAGGCATTAATATTCATCATTAGGAAACAAGTAACATTTAATTTAAACGTTTATGACGGTAGATTTATCAAAAAATTGATAAAAATAAATAAGCTCTTATGTTTAGACCTTAAGCTCGACCACACACAATTACATTGTTCATATAACTGTTTTTGCTAATGGAATGCTGCAATCGCCATTATTACTAATTTTAAGAGAAATTAAAGGGTTTTTCCAGAGAAAGAGTAAACAGTAATCTACAAAAAACGGATGTTTATTTGTTGGCCTTAAAATTAGAGAAACTTGAGAGACTTACTGTCCCAGTATATTATTCTTTGTTCTGCTTTAACTGCAGAAAAACAACCTAAAATAAACTTAAAATCATAATTCCAGGGATTTTTTAAAAAGCAATCAGAATACAGACTTTCTTGCCTTGTGTTTCTAAAATTCAAATATTTAAAAAAGAAAATGGAAACTAAACTTGGTCGCAACCACATTTTGGCGAACACTGGTTGCAACCTGAATTGTAATTCTTATTAATCAAAAATGTAACCAGGTTACTCGCCAAAAAATGTCTATATATAGTTTATAAAGTTACGCAGCAATTTCGATGCTTGTAAATTAAGTAATTTTATTTTACTCAATATTCTTATGTATACATACGAAGCTTTTTTAACTGAAATATCTCATATTTTACAAAATTTTAAACACTAACATGTTTTGCTAATAAAAAAAATGTAAAAGTAATCGAAGAATTCAAATTCATTAAAAAAAAAGAAAACAAAAGTAAGAAAATAATTATAAAATTTGTGCAGCCATATCGCCAGCGTCGATTCCCAAAAGAGCTAGATCTTCTTGGTCTACACTTGGTGCTGATTGAATTGCTACTGGTGGTGGTGGTGGCGGTGGAGGTGGCAGAATATCCTTGGGGTTTGCTGTTGGATTATTTCCAGCAAAAGGATACACTGGCATATTATACATTACATTATAATTATAAGGAGTCACACCAGTAGACGGTTGTCCGGGAACAGTTACCGACGGTAGAACAGCCGCTCGTATTGGTACTAAACCGAAAAATTTTAAATAATTTGTTGTTAGCTTCAATAAAATAATTGTAACTCAATGATAGCATTAAAAACAAGTATTCAATACTTTAATGGGAGCCTTGTACGATAAAACAATTTTATAAATGTGTTATTTTTAATTACAGGTTTTCAACATATGTCAAAAATACAATAAATTAATTTTACGTAAAATACTTTAGAACATTAATTCATAATAGTTTAATATTTATTTATATGTAATATTCAAAAAACTAATATGTAAAATTTTTATAGAAATATTAATAGCATGCTTTTTCTTCATGCTTGATACCTTCTTAGGATCTTTTTTGAAT
>AGDA01004771.1:0-11390 GCA_000281935.1 Mengenilla moldrzyki | reverse complement strand
CCCGCTGATGCGATATCTCGTCACTTAAAATTCTTTTTTTAGTTACAACTAACGAAAATTACCTTATAATCGGTTTGAGAAAGAGGCAGAATTAAGTATTTTTTATAATTACTAGTCCTTGTTAAATATTATTAAAACGTAAAAGTTAACACGAGTTTATTTAACATCGAAATTTTACTATTTTTTTTTTAGAAATCGCGAACAGAAATGAAAACAGTGGTGGGCGTGAATGTGATAATAATACTCAAGTACAATTTGCTTCAACTATACAAGATAAATATATAATAAACTACTAAGACACTACACCTTTTTATAATTTTTATCAAAATTTATAGTTAGGTGTTTATGCAATTCATAGACGCAATAGTTATAAATAAAAGCTAAAATTTACCAAGTCTGAAATATTTTTTGCAATATCAATTGGAGCCATTTCAAAATTGTCGAAACCGTTTGAAGCTTCTTCGTCGATAATTAGTGGTTTATGTAAAACACTTTGCATACTCGGTTCATAAGAATGTAAAGGTGGGCGTCCTCGTTTTCGCTTTTGACCTGTTCCTGGAACAGAGCTAGCTGCTGGCCGCTGTCCATTAAATGATGGTTTTTGTACGGTTTTTTGAGGCAAATTTTGATTTGAATCACTAGTATCAAATACGGTCGACACGTTATTCAGAGCTGTATTAAGATCGCTGCAAAGTAGCGGTGACGTTACACTTTGGCTTGAAGCTGATGAAGTTGTTGACGATCCACCAGTTGTCTGAGGAACTGTTGCATTTGTATTATTAGTTGTCATAAACAGAGACTCATTCTGAGTAGAACCAATACCAGTTTCAAGTCCATCATCACTTTGACTTTGTACCGACATTTCGGCCAAACCTTTAATTCTTAATTCTTCAGCTAATCTTAGAAGACTATTTAAACAATTCTAATAAAAGGAAAAATTTTATTGTTGATATGGGTCCTTTTTTAAGTAAAACACGTCATATTATTTACAATATAATAAAGGGATCCTCACATAATGCTCACACTAACAACAAAGTATTTGTGGACCATTTTGTACCACTTGGGGTTGTCACAGTTTCAAAAAATATTTAAGTTTTACATTAATTTTTCATAATGTATCAATAGCATACATTGCTTAAATCAGGGATCGGCAAACTTTTTTGATCATAGACCCCTATATAATTTTTATAAGTCTTCACCGACACCCACAAAAAAAATTTAATTTAAATAAAACTTAGTTAAATAGTGTTTGTACTTTAATTTTGTAATTTTACACGTTTATTAAAGTAACAGTAAAGTTGTAATAAAATAATAAGTATTTATAAATAAGAAGAAATAATAAGTAAAATAACTACAAACTGCTTCTTAATCAATGAGATCTGTACGCCTGGTGTTTTTTTGCAATATTTGTTATATTGAGCTCCAAATTTGTCAATTTTAATATTAAATCTCCTCTAAACTCTACATATAATTAATTTTTGTACTTGAGTAAAATTGAATCTACATAAGTGAAACTGGCTTCAACCATATAAGAGCTTGGAAATGCTAGCACAAATGGCTGAGCTATTTAGTAAATCAGAACAATCCACTATTCGTTTGTGAGTGTGCCGGTCCAGAATTCATGCCACTGGGCGCTGGTTTGTAAATATTTTTTTCACCCAAATGAACATGTTTATTAACATATGTTCTATAATAAAGCTGATATTAAATCAATTATAAAAAAATCGTAAATTTTACATACTCAGCTAGATATATATGATTTGCGTATTGATAACTTTTTCATCGACCCCCATTTGACCCACTTGTTTAGATCGATCTCTACGTTTGTTAAATAGACCCTGGGGGTTTATATGAACGACTTTGCCGATCTCTGGCTTAAATGGTTATATTTACTACTATCAACATTTATAAGTCACGAAATGGAATACAATGGAATACTTATACCGTCCTTCTCTCTCCGTTAGATTATACGAATATTTTTTATTTTTACAAAAGTGGCGTATAAATTTGCTTCATAGGACAACAATTTTTGTTCTTTTAGAAGTAATGGGTCCTTTATTTACGCTACACAAATTACTTTTCTTGGTTATAGTTAACGTAAATTATATTGCACTTGATTTAGGAAGACAGAAATATTAAACGCTTTTTATAATTACTAACTCTTAACACATATGATTAAAATAAAAGAGTTAATAAATTTAAATTTTCACTATTTTTTCTCGAAAATCAAAAAGAGAAATAAAAAAGTGCTGGGTGCAAACATGTTAAAATGAAAGTTAGTATTCAAATTTTCTGATATATTTTTTAGTTCACATAATTGTTTAGATAGCATATTCACATTAAAAAGAAAAAAAATCCTTGTCGTATGAAAAGGGATAAAAGTTATTACAATAATGTTTATTATTAAAAGAATAAACTGCGTTTATTATAATATAGAATTTTTGACCATAGTTTTAATAATAGTCATATTATAAAATGTGAATACAAGTTTTTTTTTGAAAATTTAAATGAATCCGACTACAATATCACTTGTTTACAATGTGGTCTTAGCTGTTAAAAATTGAGGACTTCTTTATACGCCAATATGAATTTTAGATATAGACATTTCAACCAATTTTTTTATTCCTTTCTAGATTTCTCCAAGTTTTTTTTTCCATTCACTATTACTCTGTGTATTGAAATTAATACATTAAAAAGGTATATGTCAATTTCATTTTTTAAAGATAAAAATAATTAATAAAAATTATCAGAACATATAATATTAGTTGTGATAGAAATTGGAGAGTATAAATTTTAGAAGAATATTGTTCAAAAATAACTTTTTAAACTTATATACTTGAATTATGATTTGTAGAACATTGTAGTTTAGAATTTTGGTGCATTATGCAAAGTTTTGAAAATTCATATTAAAAAACTCAAAATGCTGAAATCAAAGGAAAGAAATCGATAAAGGAACATCATTAAAAAATTCTTTGTTCTACCAGTCTTTATTATTTTACTACTGACTGGTAAAATCATTTGTGCCCATTATAAATTTATAAAATAGAAAAAAACACACTTTAGTATTATCGATTACAAGAACTTAACCAAAAATTTAATTACAGTAATTTTTACTGAGATTAAGTTACATTTTTTCAATGCTTTATAGCGTTTTAATATAAAAGAATATCGACTGAAATTGAAAAAAAAAAAAAAAAATTGTGTTATCTTCTAATCTATTGACCTTGTTTTAAAATAAACATTGTTTTATGGTTTTTGAAATCAAAATTAATTTAAAATTGTGTGAATTCTTGTTTAACCATGTTATACATGTTATAAGGAAATTGTGTTACAACGATGTTATATTGATATTAGGATTAATATTAAGCTAATATTAAGAAAGTTACATTGCTTTTTCGCTTTCATTTTAATATGTGCATTATTTAAAATAAAATATTAATTGGAATGTTAATAAATAAAACGTATAACACTACTTTTTATACGATGAAATTTCTAAATATATTTTGCGTTTCTAAAATCTAAGATTTTATTTTAAAACTTTTGTTCTTTTCAAATATTTATTATTACATTTTTGTTCGCAATGTAAATATAATGTACCATTGTTTACATATGAGTAATATTGGAAGGTTTTTAAAGTGCAAACCGGAAAATAGAACTGGAGGATAAATTAGAAGTATACTGCTATATTATAATGTAGTGTTACAATAAAGCTTAGTTAACTATTACACATTAAAAGCTACATAGTCAAAAGAGCAGCCATTATATGGTTAACATTATATCAAAGAGCAAATTTTTATTCATATAAAGTTGTATTTGATTATTTGTTCATTATCACGTGTCCTTTGCCCGAGTATAGTGATTATTTTATTTTATCAACTTGTTTTTACATTGTTTGTAATTAATTTCAATTCAGTTATAATACAATAGATTGAAAATTGTTGGAAACACTAATATAATAATCATTACTGTACAAAAATGAATGATGGGATCACACTATATTCACTTTATTTCTAAAGTGTGAAAAATGCGTAAAATAAAAAGATCGAATTTTTTTTTAAAGAAATTGCAATTTAAACTTTTGATTCCTAAATTGCTTTAGATTATAAGTGCCTTAAAGCATGGGTAATAAACTTTTTTTAGAAACAGATTTACCAGAATTTTGAATTTTTTTGTCGGGTGAAAAATCACACTTCTTAATAGTATTTAAAATTGTATTCATATTATAAGCATTAGATTACAAAAGCAAAAATTACAAAAAAAACTTATACATAAAACTAATATGTATACTTAAAGATTTAGCGCAAAATTTTGCCATCTTTCTTGGCTACAATTCGATCAATGTTAATCGGTATTGATTTAGTAAAACTTAATATAAGAGCAGGAGAATATCTTAAATATAAACAAACAATTGACGGGTCTCATAAATTATTAAGCGGGTTACGGGTTGCGGATTTTTCACCTTTGCTTTAATATATTAAAGCAATTTAAGTATAATTTTAAAACATTTGTTCAAATCAAACATTTAAGCTACTACTGTAATGAAAAATTTGAAACCTAAATGTTATATATAATAATAGTGTTTTAAAAAATGTTATTAGAACGATTCAAGTACCTTAACGTAATATTAAAATAACAGTACAATATATTCTACGTTTGTAGAATCGTTTGATGTTAGATCCTGAATTAAACATTGTTAGTTCTAGCTTTTTGAGTCACTATACTATTCTATTTGTTCTTAACTGAAACTAGTAAAAATTTTTAATGATTAAAAAAAGATCTAAACGAGTGAACCTGTTTTTGGTTTTATGACGTGTAGTACACGAAAACATTTTGTAATAAAATACATGCTCAATGTTAATTTCGCCTCGATACATATAATCAATTAGATTTTTGAGATCAGTCAATTGGACATCTTTCAAAATAATTATAGGATCCTTGCCGGAAAATTGTGATAGAATTGTATCGAAGTAGGTACTGCAAGCGGACAGAACTATTTTATGTGCTTGTACCAATTTACCATCGGCTGCAACTAAAGTTACGTCACAGTAAGCTTTCCTTTCTAATAACTGGGTGAACATAGTTTGCAAATTGGTCTGGTGGTACCTCCAACGCAGACAGTACTGCTGTTGAATGGTGACGTCGTCCTGCTTCATCATTGTCTACGAATTCTTGTTTATCGGTTTCGTTTGTTCGTCTTCTATAACAATAAAAGCGATTTTTCTTTTTGAAAAAATCTGAACTTCACTGCAGCTAAACAGAGAGCTTTTTGGTTCTTTTTTCTAGCGCTTTTTTGAAGAGGGAAATTTTTTTCGAAAAAAGAAAATTAAATTCGAACTCAGTGGCAGCCAATAGCAAAAACGTAGGGGCTAAAGCGTGTTTTTTAATAATTTTTTTTCTGAATTTTTTTCCAGCTCTATAAAAATCAATACTTAAATACGAAAAGGTTTTTTTCCGAAAAAGAAAAAATATATATAGCGACAATTATTAATTTACCCAAATGTTACCCTAGTACGTTTTTAACGCCGAAAAAGAATATTTTGTGAATTGCCAAGGGTGACTCAGAGAACCCAGCGTTTTTACACATGCAAAACTTTAAGTTTTTCGCACACAAAATGGACCGATCAGCACAGCTTTTTCGACATTACGCGATGAAAAATATTTTGAATAATTTAAGGGGCTCTTTCCGGTTTCGAATTTCGAAATAAGAGGGAATTGATTTTGTTGACCTTCAAACCGAAAAAAATTCTTTTTCAAATCGAAATAATAAACCATGAAAAATAATAAAAAAAATTACGCTTTTAGAAAAAGCGAAAAATCAATAAAAAATATTTGCGCGGTTTCGCAAGTTATAAGTATGAAAATACATTTATTTAACACAACTGTGTTGATAAAATTCCTAAAAAATAGAAAAAATAGAAAAAATATAAATAATATTCACTATGTTTCGATAATGTTTCGTAGAGTCGTAAAAAAATTATTATTTTGCGCCCATTACAATTATCCCCTATCGATTTTTCGATAATGAAAAAGGAGATTTGAGCCACACAATAGTGCAGTATTTTCATCAAATTTGAAATTCTCAAAATTATATTTAACAATTTCTTTGTAATGTTTCCATATTAACTTTGTATTAATGATTTCATAGTTATTTTTAATTTTTTTTTTGAAAAACAATAACTAAAAATTCACATATTTTTTTTAAGTAAAAAAAAAGTCAGAAAATTTTTCTGTAAAAGAAAGTTAATTTTCTTCATTGAAAATAAAAAAAAATTAAGGCCAAAAGTTTTTTAAATTTTTAATGAAAATTTTTTTTACCGTTAATTTTTTTTTGGAAAAAGAAAATTAAAAATTTTTAATAAAAAACGTTTGTGATAAGCTCTATTTTAATTTTTTATTTCCTTTAATAATAAAAAATTACCGCTTTTATTTCTAATGTTTTTTTTTTTTGAAAAAAAAACCAGTTTTTTTGGAAATAAAAACAAATGTGCAGCAGATTTTTTAAATTGGGAAAAAAATTAAATTACACGATTATTTTACCTGTATTTTTCAAAAAGCTAATCGCAAACTTTTTTTTAAAAGAACATCAGAGAAAAAAAGTTCAACTAAACTCTAAAATATAACGAAATATACTTTTTGTCACTAGCAATTCAATTTTTTAATCTTTTTTTCCAAAAATTTTAAACTGAAATGAAGTTTTAACGTTTTATTTCTTTCCGTTTTGAAAAAACCTAACCTATTCATCTCACAGATTAGTTTGAGTCTGTGCTGAAAATCGGGTTCTGAAAAAGGGGTATTTTTTGTAAAGTTTCGTTTACAGCACAACTTGTAATTATGTCTGATGACGATGAAGACACAATTCAAATTGTTAAGAAACAAAAAACGGTTCATTTTGGATCGCTGGAGGAACAAGAACGAGCTCGTGCGAAAACGGGCTCGGATTCGTACCAAAATGAGACTGACAAAACTTCAAAACTTTCCGATAACATTCAAACTTATAATGGTTAGTTTCTGTACTATTAATTCGTTGTTGAAATTTGCGATGACTGCAGTTTCCGAATTTGATGTCTCATTCTTACTTTTTTCGAAATTAAATAATGTTCCGGCCGACCATCTTAATTAACTATTAACAAATTGTAAAATAACAATTTAATATTTAACAATTTGCTAATAACAGTTATGTAACAGTTATTAAATAAATAATTAATTATAACTTAAAACTTTTTTATATTTTTATTAAATCATGAGATCTGAAAAATTAAATATGTGTGTTATTAAAAATTCATATAGATAATAATATTTAATAATGGTTATATATTTGTTATCAATAAATTAGGTTTTGGTTGGCCTAGGTATCTACCCTTCGTGCCAAATAATATAAATATATTATTTTTAATAACAGATTTTCAGCATATGTTAAAAATACAGTAATATTACTTTAAAGATACTATGGAAATGATTTGTATGTAATATTTAAAAAAAGTACCCTGTCAACCAAATGTGAGAATAAAGTGAAGGTAATATCACTGTGAGAGAATTACTGTGATTTCACAGTGATATCACTATAAGGTTGTGGTGTGAGGTTGCACTCACATAATTATCACAATGTAATATCACTGTGAGACTTCACTGTAATCTTACAGTGATATCACTGTGAAGATAACTAAATCATCACTGAGTGTTCAAAAACTTCTCACGTGATATCACTGTGATAATTCACACTATGAGGATCACAGTGATATCACTGTGAGGATTCTTGGTTGACAGAGTAATACGCAAAAACTTTTATAAAATTATTAAAATTTTTTTACTAACATGTTTAATGAGTATGTTTTATTATTACCTTTATAAAATAGCTCTGTTGTATTTTTAAAAACATGTTATTAAATCAATATTTTTAAAAGTACCAAAAATATGTTATGAAACAGTTCTACGATTTTGTTTTTATCGGATTTATAAAAATTAGAATCCTGCATCGGGTCGAGTTAAAAATCGATTTTAAAAATTTCGATTTGAGTCGAATTGAATCAATGTTTCTCGTTCTAAGTGCTTGAAATACATTACATTTTAGAAAATTTTTGTCAAATTTCTGCCAAAAAAAAAATTGCAAAACCTTGAAAAACTCTTAAAAACCGATTTTTGGTTAAAATCTCACACAAGAATTCTTGACATAAATTCTTATTGAAAAATGAGAAATTTTAACATCGAAATTTTCAAATGTGTAAATTTTTTCAGTACTTAAATACATAATATAACCATTGTAATCTTATTTGTACTATAAGGAATATGTAGTCTATTTGGTGACGCTAGAATTTAGGATCTCATTAGGTTTTAATAAATATTATTCCATTTTATATACGACATTTACGAAACTTATGTACTGTATATAGTTTTGTTTCACTTGATGAACCTTTTCAAGAACATAAGTATGAACTAAGGTAAAATCATGCTTAATAAATAAGTTTCATAAATATTTTATACATATTTT
Source organism: Mengenilla moldrzyki (assembly GCA_000281935.1). Classification (NCBI taxonomy): domain Eukaryota; kingdom Metazoa; phylum Arthropoda; class Insecta; order Strepsiptera; family Mengenillidae; genus Mengenilla; species Mengenilla moldrzyki. The sequence goes on along the minus strand of AGDA01004771.1, from coordinate 2,905 downwards.
TTAAATTTTTGAATATTATCACAAGATAAGAAATAGAAACATGTTTTACATATTTTATCTATAAGTATAATTGGAATGAATTTTTAGGTCGGGTCGGGTTTAAATGCTTTTGTATTGGTTCGGGTCAGGTGCTGTATTTGTTGATCGGGTCGGGTTCGGGTTGAAATTATTGACCCGATGCAGGACTCTAATAAAAATGTTAAAAAAAATCTAGAAACATATTTTATCGAATATTTGGAAGCTTTTTTTTAAGTAGGGAATTTCAACTTTTTTTAAAATGATATTTTATTACAAAAAATTATAGCAATAACACATTTAACATTTTTATAACATTTTATGGCACACAGCTTATTAAATATTGTTTATGTTGTTTTTTACTTCACTTAAAAAGTTACTTATTTTAAACGATAGTATTGCCAATATTTGCACCAATTAAAAGATTTACTGAAACTTATAAATTTTGTATTAAACAATACGAAAATTTCATATATATATATAAGTAAAAATTTCCTTGATGCAAGTACTATTAATACGTTTACTAAAAATAAGTAAACTTTTCTCTAAGTGTTGTACACACATGTAAGGAGAGGCATTATAGCTCAAAGTCTCCAGTAAGTATCACAAAGTTTTGTGACCATATAAGTTTTTTGAATTCTTTATATGTGGAGAAAAAATCTTTAATAAAAGTATACATTTGTTTAGAATATATGGAATTAAGCGATGTAATATCGAAGGAGAAACGTGATTTATTAAATGAATTCGAACGCAAACGTCGAAAAGTCAAGTCAATTAATATATCTACAGACGATAATGAAGTTAAAATGATGCTAAGACAATATTCAGAACCAATATGTTTTTTTGGTGAAGGTCCAGCCGAACGTCGAAATCGATTAAGAGATCATTTAGCTTCGTGAGTAAACGCATAATTCATTTTTTTTTCTATTAAGAAATGTATTGTTTTTTTATCAAAACTTGGATTTTTTAGCATAGACATTTGAATAATTTTTACGTCCAATTAGAAGTTTTTAATTGTCTGTATTATTTAAGTCATTTTAACTACAGACAGTTATATCCAAAAAATCCCACCGAATTATCCGTTAATATATAAAATAAGTTGTAAGGGAATAAAATATTTTGTTTTTATTTCGATATATGCGACTCCCTTTCAGTTTAGTAAATTTTTACTTAGTCCATTAACTGATTTTGATAGAACACCCTTGTTTTAGACAGTAGTTTTTCTTGAATTTTCATTTAAATTGAATTTGTAAAATGCTCAAATAATATCCGAGAGTCAATTAATTTGAATATTTTAAAAATCTAGACTAAGTGACGATTCTATATTTGCGAAAAAACGCGATACTGAAGATGTAAGCAAGAAAACAAGTGAAAAAGATACTGACGAAACTTGGTACCATGAAGGTCCGGCGAGTTTACGTGTCGCCCGTCTTTTTATAGCTGACTATTCATTGGCTAGAGCTAAAGCGCGTTTGGAAGAGGCTGCTCGTTTTTCCGAAATACCATTAATTACACGTAATGCCCGCATTCAAGATATTCAAAAAAAATTGCATATTTTAACTAATATATGCAGCCAGGTTGCTGACACACGACCAATTGTATTTTGCCGGTTCAGTCCCAATTCAAAGTTGCTTGCAACAGCTTCATGGACAGGTGTTTGCAAAGTATGGTCCATTCCAGATTGTCAGTTAGTTCATACACTGAAGGGGCATGATTGTAACGCCAGCGCTATTGTCTTCCATCCAAAGGCTACATTAGTACCTAATGATGAGCTGTTATGTACAATGGCGTCTTCAGCGTTTGACGGCTCTGTTAAATTATGGAGTTTTAAAAGGTATTAATTATAATGTAGATTATGTGGACTGTATGCTACTGTATATGCAGTTTTCTTTACGTAGAAATACACATTCTGAAAAGTGTGATGTTGGAAGTTAAAAGTTTTTAAATTTCAAAAATGTATTTCTCTCTTTTCTTAAAAAAACTAGAGGATACGGAAAAATGTTATTCCATTTTAAGTCTTTGCAGACCAATGTCTAAAAGAAAATCATAAAACTCCATAGGGGTAATTTTCATTGCTGGCTAAGATTATATAAGCCCTTAAAAGAAATTTAACCCTAACAAGTAAACAAAAATAAATCTCATTGTTAATTAATGTTTATGGAAAAATTCTGTCTCTGTTGAATAGTAGCGTCATATACGAATCGCTAGGTGGGTGTTATGATGCCTGCAAGCACGAGGTTGGGAACCTCTAGAAGTTATCGATTTATTTGATTTACTGAGCTCCTATAATATTCTAAGTATAAAGAGTAAATTAAAAATCATTAAAGAAGCTGTTTAATATAAATTTCATGAAGATTTTCTTTAATATGGTTATTTTAAATTTTAGTGAAGAGCCAATTGCAAACATCGAAGGTCACATGCCTTATCGAGTATCCCGTTTAGAATTTCATCCTAGTGGTCGATTTATTGGAACTTGTTGCTTCGATAATTCATGGCGTCTTTGGGATTTGGAGCAATATACCGAGGTATTGCATCAGGAAGGTCACTGTAAGCCAGTTTATTGCATTAGTTTTCAAAACGATGGCTCCGTTTGTGCTACAGGGTATTTTCGAAATTTGTTTAATATTTAGTCACATTTAAGAAATACAGATGTATATTTTTATAAATATAAGTTTATACAAAAGACAGTATACATATTTCTCTTTTTACATGATAGATAAGATCTCAAAAAATTCGTATGAAAAATTCGTGTGAAAAAAGAATTAAGTGTAAACAAATTAAACTTTGTTGTTAGAGTTAACTTAATTTATTTGGTACTTAAACAATTCAGTCCTTTAAATATGTGATAAGAAATAAATTATACATTTGAAAAAACTAAATAATATTTAAA
>AGDA01004760.1:0-13820 GCA_000281935.1 Mengenilla moldrzyki | reverse complement strand
CTAACCTTATTGTTATAATATCAAAAATTTTGAAATTTTACGAAATCAATAGAAGTTTAAATAGGGATCTGAACCGAACTGAAATGACTATTCTATTCGGTTCAAACTTGTTTTTAGTTCGATTTCAGATCGTTTTAAAAATGATTAATTCGATTTATGTCAAAACTTTTTAATTAATTTCATTCAATATTGATTCAGTTCAATAGTGAATCTACAAATCCCAATCACGTTTAAACATTATTATTCATTTTTGATTAAAATGAACAGTTTAAAATTATTTGCTTTCAAGATTTGTAAATTGCCGATTAGTTGTTTTATTTTAAATAAATCATTATGCGCTTTCAGAACATATTAAAAAACTGATTAAACGCTTTAATTTTTGGAAATCATATTTCAGATTTTTGTTAAAACACTATTCATATTTTAGTAATTTTGAATTTATATCAATTTAAAAATTTTGGGACATCGATACTATTTTGTATTTCATTTTTCCTTATTACATTTATGAACAGGTTAATACAGACTAGAGAATAGAATGCACAAAATCTTGAACGAAACGAAACGAAACGTATTCAGTCGCATTTCTATACTTTTTTTCTTTCTGGATGAAATTCAAAATTTAAAATGTACTACTAAGAAAATCAGTGGATAACACTTTGAAAAAAGAATATTTTCAAATTAAAAGCCGTATGTTTGCGGACCAAATTATTTCAAATTATTTGCAATAATTTTCAAATCGTTTATTTTAGCGACCAAAATTTCTATTTGCGTGGAGACACGGTAACGAAAAATTCGAAATAAATCGATTTTTTTCAAAGCAAAAACTTTTTGATTCGAAAAAAACAAAATATTTTAGGCTGGGCTATTTAAAATTTACAAATGTAATTGATTTTATCTCGTAAAATTTGTTTTGTGACATTGAATTCGATGCGTCAGAACCCAAAGCAATTTAATTCGAATTTTGCCGAAATTTTGAATTTAAATTGATTAAAAACAATTTGGTTCACCAAAAAACGGCTAAAGGTTCTTAGTTTCTGGACAACCGATCTGATCTAAAACGTGTGATCGTTTAATTCTAACTCAATTTTTTTTATTCAATTCCGTTTCGGTTCAGTCCAAAAATTTTAATTTCTTTTAGGTTTGTTTTCAATTCGCTTTAAGTAATTTCATTTTTCGAATCCATTTCGATTCGATTTAAAATAAGGAAAAATTACTTTGGTTTGGTTTTGCTTCGGTTCATGCTTCTGTATTTAAAGCTCACTGTGTACTTATAGAGCTTAATGAAACAATTTCATGTACACTTGGGACTTGTTTAAAAGTGAACGGATCATTCATCTTCCCCATTGTTTTCCACTTTTAATATCAATATATTATTTATATATGTTTTATTTACTAATAAAATGTCGTCTACTTCAAAATATAAATCATTCTTTATTCGGTCTTAAAAAATTTAGAGACTAAGTTATCAGTAATCTCTTATAAAACAAGCCTTTTGTTTCAAGGTTCATATAATAAATAGACTAATATCATATTTTCTCCATAATTTTACGATGAAATTCGCTTGTAACTTAAAAACGAACTTTGTCTGTAGCATGTCTGTAGGCTTCAATTGTGAAATTCTAAGGTGTTTATACAAGACTCTCAATAAAAAACAAATACATGAATTTCGTTCGTAGACAATTAGTAAAAATCACTATAGCAATTATAGTTTGTAAAAATAGTTTGCTACCCTGGAAAAAAACGTTCCTGGAATCTACTATTATCATTGGCTAATTTTTTTTTTTCAACTAATAAAAATAATAAATAATAGTACAATTATTTCAAAACAATCGCTTAACATTTTAAAATAGGACGGCATTCACATTGTAAGTAGTGAATGAAGATTATCTTAATATACTGAAATAAATATTTAAGGGATACGTCTTTTAAAGGAAGTTCTCAAAAATAAACAAAAATTTTCTACAATAAAAGATTTTTTAAAGGCTAAAAAACTGTGCTCTTACATTTGTTCTTTAAATACTAAATAATACTTTATGAGAAAATGAAATGAAGTATTCGTATGCTGGAAAAGCCAACTGGTGTAATGTTTTACACTGAAATTATTCCACACTAATCATATACTACATCAATCCTATACTGAATCAAATTCCTCTATACAAATTTTATTCTTCAATGACTAAGTCATGTATTTTTTTAAACCTATATTCAACAAGATTTTTGAGGTTAAACCCCTTATATCAGCACTATATTTTCTTCGCCAAACATTCAGAAGCCGTGAAGGGCAAAAAATGAAAAGTCAGATGTTAAAAGGATTGCTGCTATATTCAACCAGGTTAAATGAAATTACAAAAACTATATAGTAGCTACTTTAAATTAGATTTAAGTCATCACCTAGTAAAATAACTATAATGATAATAATAATTTAGTAATATACATTTATGAGTAGTAAAATATATTCGCGGCCGTAAAATAATTCGGCAGGCCGTATATGACCCACGGGTCCCCAGTTGGGCAGCCCTACCTTATAGAAATAGGATAAATACTATGTAGACTTACATATGCATGCAGGTACCTAAATATAACCCTTTTAAATATTAAAACTCAGAATTACATTAATTAAATCATTAAAGAATTTCCATCAGTATTTAAAGTAATAAAAATCACAATAAAATTCCAAAATTTTATTTGGCTTACATTTAGTTTAAGAAAGTTTATCAACGTCAGTTCAATGTTGCCATTATTTTAAAACGTTTTAAGAGATGAAATTTGAGCAATTGCAGTTACAAAATTTCATTACCGGAAATGTAAAAATGCCACGTTTAATTTAAATTTTAATGTTGAATAAAGCACTTAGTTAAAGTTATGTAATTAAATAAAGAAATTACTTAAATCATTTGAAGCGAACAAATTGAAACGGTCACCTTAATGTTTGATTATCGGTTGAGAATATTTCGTTAGGAACTTTGAGAAAGTCATTCACATTCTTGTACGATATAAAAAAATTCTAAAAAGTTGTTTGGATGTCAAAATCCTGACCTTAGAAATCAAGTATTGGATTCTTGTAGCATGTCTACCAAAAAAAAAAAAAAAATAATAACTGCGTAGTTTAAATGTGAATAAACTGTAGAGACAAAAATCTTGGATTACTAGATCACAACTATCAAAAATATTTAAATTCGTTAACATAAAATTAAACAAATATTGAACATTTTGAAATCAATATTTAATTTTCTAAAAAAATTATAAAGTTTTTGTAAACATTTTTTCCTTAAAAATAATTCTTTTAAGTATGTCAAAACTTAAATCTAAAACTTTCAAAAAATTTTAAAATATTTTTTAAATAAGTAAAAAAACATTTAAAAACATAATTAAAGTACACCAATTTTGAATTTTTTAAATATATTTTGACCAACTTTCTAGTAAAACATCTACTTATTTAAAAAATAAACACCAATTAGTAATCAGTAGAAAACGTTTTTCTCAAGTTAATAACACAAATGTCGAAAAATGTATTTTTAATTAATTGTTTTAAAGTTTTATTGAGTAATGTAATTTACTTATGTTTATAACCACTTTATAAAAATGTTATTTAATCACTGAAACTTTTTTACTGTAAAATATATAACATGTTTATATTATTCTCATCTTAAAATTTCGAAACACTAGGAAATCTTTTAAATTTTTAGAGCCTTAATAGATGTTTTATTTTTTGAAAAAAAGCTATAGTTCTCTCTAGTATGTAAATAACACAAGCTGTTTTGATGTTTTTTAAATTATTAAAATTTGAATCAAAATTTCAATAATTAATTTCCTCAGTATATTTGCACAAATTTTAGACATAAAATAAGTTCACATTGTTGAGTAACTATATCATATTGTTATAGAAGTATATAAAACATCTGGTTAAAATTATATTAGATAAAAATTATACTTAAGAAAATACAAAGAGCTATTTTTAGTCAACTACTTTTTTTATAAAATTAATATATGGAAAAAAATTAAAAAACACGAACTGAACGCTTTTTAAAGTTACAGTAAGTTTTAAAGTCCCTAATTAAGTCATAGAATTTTTAACACAAGAAAATATAGTTTATGTCACTTAATCATTTGACATTAAATTTTAATTACTTTAGTATTTATTCAACAATTTCAAATAAGTTACTTATTGAGGATAGTCTTAGCCAATTTCCCAATATTTATTGAAACAAAGTGTTATAAAAACGATTCAATATTGCCAGTTCATTTCAATAAAAATAGGATTTTATTCAAAAGTGATCAAAAATTAGAATTAACTATAAGTTTTAATCAGTTTTAAACACAGCTTCAGTTTAAAATTAAAATCCTCATTGAACTTATAGATATATATTTTTGGGATTAGCAGAAAATATTTCTTGTTAAATAACTATTTATATTAAAATTAGTAAATTATATTATTTTATATAAAAATTAATATTACAATACACTTTTTTTCATAAACAAAATATTTAACGGAAGTCTTATCAATTAAATAACTTTAAATGTATCTGGTTTTTTGATAAAATAAGTAAATAAAAAAGTGATAAAAATTTTTTAAATAAAAAAAATCGACGTCGACAAAAAATGCTGTGTAAAATTCGAGTTTATAATTTTTTTAATTCAGTTTAAATTTACTTTAAAAAAATTTTTTTGAACTTTAATAAATTTAATTAGATTATTTTATAATTGACAATCAACCACCAAAGAAAAATTTTAATTTAAATTATAACCAATCTAAAACATCCTATTATAATAATTTAATCATCAACTAAAAATTTTCTGATCTTATCTTGAGATTTTGAGTATTAATTATTTCACATATTTATTTTAAATGAAGTTGATCGTTTTTTACTACGAACAGGGAAAGTTTAAGTATTTATTTTCGCTTTAAAAAGACAATGAAAATTATGAAAAATTATTACAAAGGGAATAGAAAAGGCTATTATTTAAAAGAATGAACGAGAAAACTAATTTGTTTATTGTTCGAAAAAGAAAAGTTGAAAAATTAGAAGAAACTTTAACAAGTAGAAAGTGATCGTTAGCCGGCATGTTCGTTAAAAGTTTGTTTCAACGTGCGAATCATAACCAGAAACGTCACTGTATAGGTTAGAAAATAGACTAGTGAGTGTATGAAAAGGCGCTAAAAATTGTCATTTTTAGCGCCTAAATTCACTCAGTCATTGAACAATACATCGATCAATATGGAGCAATCGAAAGACTGTCTAGTAGCTGCCAGAACACGATCGCCGCCCAGGTAAATACGGCCGAAAAATTCGTTTTTTCTGTTAGTTGGAGAATCAAAATAATGCGATTTTTTCGCTTTCCGTACGGTTAGGAAGCGGCAAAAACTGCAGCATGAAGTCCATGCGGGTAGTCCATTACAGGTACGAGCAGACAGCCCAGATCTTCTTGAACAAATGGGTTTGGCAGTAATACGGCCCGAGTTGCGGGACACAATTTTGTCACCGGTGTCAATGTTCTCATCGTCAGTGGTGTCAACTAGCGATTCTGACACGAACTCAAGTTCGTTCGCCGTCACCGACGATGACCTGAGCTGCAGTCAGCGCAGCAGTAGCGGCAGCAGTCGCACCAACTTCAGTGACGAGTTTGAAAATTTTCGCGAGCGAATTGTGTCCGGCAGCGCGTCACTGAGGCTACTCGAGCTATGCAAACCATTGGAACCGGACCCGTTTTTTTCACGATTGCCCGATGAAGTTATGATACATGTGCTGCGCTGGCTGCCGAAGTCAGACTTAGCCGTGTGCGGTACCGTGTGCAAACGCTGGAGTCGTCTGGTGGCCGATGATAGTCTGTGGACTCGAATCGACTGCTTAGCTCGCGTCCTACGGCCTGGCGATCTAGGTCGCGTGCTCAGTCGCAAAGCAGCTTTTGTCCGTTTAGCTCAGTCTAAGGTGTTTAGCTTTTCCGACTAATTTTTTTTTTATATCTTCAACTTTTAATTAAATTTTCAGAATTTAACCTAAGGCAAAGTCTAGATAATAACTATAACATTAATATTATAAAGCAGGGGTGGCCAAATTCATTGACAATCCAAGCCATTTTTCAAAATTTGAAATGTTTCGTAAATCGCACTTGAACGTATATTTAAGAAGTATACAGAAAAATATTAAAAAAATTTGTTTGCAGAAATTATACTTTTTTTTCATTTCTCTTAACAAATGAAAATTTTATTACAACGTTGCACTTAGTCTTTCATATTTGCATCAGTATTTTTAAAATATAAAAATGAAAAAAAAATCTAGTATATTTATCAAGAACCATAAATAATCATTTAAAAAGACGTATGTAGTTCAAGGGCCATAGGTTTTCCACCCAAGTTATAGAGTTTTAATTTACATTTAGTATCGACCGTATGAGAATCAATTGAGTCTATGCGTAAATTTGAGTCAACCTTGATATGTAAACGAATCAAGCTTCTGTGTCAAATTGAAAAACTTAAAATCGACTTTTTAACAAATATTAAATTTATTTCATTTAATAGCTAATGAACTAACTATTCTTCATGAGTCAAAACTACAATATTTATAAAAATTAATTAAACTCATTTGGTTTACTAAATATTTGTTATTAAACTTGAACAGTAAATATGGTTTTAAAGTTTTTTTTATTTCATGTAAACCCCACAATATAAAAAATTCAAGTTTAAGCTATTTGGAAATTAAAATTTTTAATTTAGTTTATCTAAGTTTGGAAATAATTAAAAAATTAAGTTTTTCTGAATTCAGTTTTTCTTTAATGTGAAAATTCTTATAATGTTCACTCAAACAGTTGAGTACCTCTAGAGTTATAAAAAAGGATAATTACGTAATTCAAAAATTGAGGAAAATCTATTTTCTATTTTCTTAAAAATAACGATATTAAAAAATTTCTTTTATAATTAAAAATAAAAAAATTTATTAAATTTGACCAAAAGCAGTTAAATTATCGTTATTTTAAACAAAATTCATTTCAATTTTTATCAGAAAATAATTGTTATTTCTATTGCTAATATATTTTTTTCCGAACTTAAAAATAATAGCTTTAATTCATACAAAATACCTAACGAACCAAAAAGTTGAATTTCATATGAAATTTTTTTACTCAATTGGAATATATCAAGAAAAAAACTCAACGATTTTTGCTGATGTTATTTATTTATTATCATCTCAAAAATTAAACAATCTAATGAATATTTTGTTATACATAGGCTTATTTATATGTGTATTTCATTTAAATTTTTTGGAATTCTAAGATAAAATAGTTTTAAATTAATTTAGAAGATTACAAAAATCCATGATACAAGAAACTATTAATCAAATAAACATACTTGATATTTTTCCTACTAATTATTTTTTTTGTTCTTCTCAAATTCTGTGATAGACTTTCTAAAAATGTAACGATATTCCTTTTATTAAATTTTAATCTGACAGTTTTTAATATTATAATGTTACTTATATAATGTCACTGTGATGGGGGCAACAATTTCAAAAAAATGATTTTTCAGTATCATAGTAACGTGTAGTTTCGGATTAACTATTTTAAATTATGAAAAGTGATTTGTATATCTAAAAAAAACTATTATTTTAATAGGTTTGTGAACCAGCTTTTTATGAGGATCAAAAATTCGCCGGATCCGATTTTTACTTAAGGTTGATATATTTAGACTTGAGTATGTGTGATATAACAACAGAACTGATCGTTCGCATTTTAAAAAAATGTTTTCGTTTGTGCAAATTAAGTTTGGAAATGTGCAAAATTAACGATGAAGTCTGCATATCGATCTCTAACCTTTATCGGACTTTGGAGACTTTGAACCTGTCAATGGTTAATGGATTGAACTTCAAAAGTGTCCAGGGTCTTTTCCAGAAACCATTAGTACGCTTAAAAGAACTGAATGTTGCTTGGACTGAATTGAGTATCGAAAGTATTAGTCATATATGCCAGAATTTGCCTGAGTCACTCGATCGACTCAACATATCCGGCTGCCGAAAACGACTTTTTAATTATCGTACGTTCAAAATTAAATTTCAACTTAAAAATTCTTAAAAATTCTTAAAAATTAAAGACAAGCTCCCGCTTGACCAGTTATAGCACGTTAATGCAGATTATGTAACATGTATTGTGTTTAAACAAAAATACTCTCATAAAAATAACTCTTTAATTTAAGGAGAAAATAATATTTTAAAGCGGAACAAGTATTTTTTTCAAACTTTAAAATTTCAATACTTAAAATAAGAAATTATTTTCTTTAATATCAAAAAAAAATTATTCTTTAATTTACAAATTTTTAGAGTCTTCAAATAAATTTTTAAAAATAAAGAGAATTTTTCTTAAATTAGGTATTTTTGGTCTTGTATTTAAAATTTTCTACTAATTTTTTGCTAGATTTAAGAAGAAAAGTTTAAAACTAAAGCTATAGTAAATTTAAAGAGAAAAAATACTAGTCACATATAGTGGGAAATCACACTTCTAAAATTAATATTTTTCTTCTTACTTTAAGTAGTTCATTTTTATCAGTGTAATAATATTACTGCGACATTATGGTAACATGATTGCGGCTTATCATATCATTGTAACACTATAAAAAATATAATCACAATTATGCGTTTAAATTATTTAATGTATTAACATCGAATTTTAAAATTCAAACATTGCAGAGAAGCAATTGTATTTTTACTAGTAAAATTTTAAATGAATTTAAACTACATTGGAGACCTTAAACTACTTTAAAAACTAAAGTAAATTAAGGATTAGAAGAATATACTTTATAGACATTTGATTGGGAGATCTCAAATTTAAACTTAAATCAAATACAGAGAAATTCATAATTTGATAAAAAAAGAGCTAAACCTAAACAAGTAATTTTTTTAACCTCTTAAATATGTTTTACTATAAAGGCTAATATTATTTGTAAATTTATTAAAAAAATAAGAAATAATACAAGCATGGTAAACTGTTATAATTTTATTACAAACACATTGAAATTAAAATATAAGTAATCTATTATTAACAACAAATTTTTATTAAAAACAATATACAAAATTAATAAAAAAAACTGAAACATTACGTAAAATTTTATTTGTTTATTTACTTAAACATTGCTTTAAAAAAATTTTAAAAATAATTAAAACATCAGTAGTTTTTAAGCTTTTTGTAAAACAACAAAGAGAATATGTTTAAAAATTTTATAAAAAAAAAACCACTTAATACAAAAGCAATAAAACGACTTGAAACATCAAAGTTTTTAAATTAGTAAGAGCATATTGGTATATCATCTAAAAATCTAAAAAGAACATTAATAGAACATAAAAATTACATTGAAAACCTAATAAGAAACAATGTTTAAAAAGTTTTAAATTTTTTTAAAGATAGACTAAAAACAACTTGTTTTTAACATTATTACATATTTATAAAATGTGTTACAAAACAATTTTACAACACATTTAAGTAACATTGATATGTTTTTAAATATGCTGTGGTGTGCAAAGAAATTTAATAATGCTTTTTTGCATTTAAAAAAAAAATGGTATTTTTAACTTATATTTTTTATTAATATTGAACGCAATAAGTAAGTTATTAACCTAAAGAAATTACCACAAATGTGCTATGTCGTTTGAGCATGTTATATTCATTATTTCAACTACAAAACCATTATATGACAAAAATGATGTTATAAAAATGATGTTATTATATAATAATGCAAGTATACCCAATTCTTCTTTTACATAAAGATATGTTCCCAAAAAATCCATATAAAAAATTCGCGTAAAAGGTGAATTAGGTGTAAACAATATTAAATTTTTTTATTGGGTTTACTTAATTTATTTCATGTTTACACATTTTAATTCATTAAATATATTATAAAAAACAAATTATACATTGGAAAGAAACAACAACATCGTGTTAAAATAAAACAGTTAATGTAAAAAGAGATTTCTTTCTTTTTAACTCTCCTCTTAAATCAAATTCGTGTAAAATAAGCATTAGGTGTTTTGCAAATATGTATTCATTATAATAACGTTATTTTATAAACATAAATATAATATATTTTTTAAAATGTTACTGCAATAAAAACAAAGTAAGGTATTGTTATATAAATGTTACATAACTTATATTGTTGTGATATATTTGATCAAGCGGGTGCGTTTAAACAATGAATGTTTTTTGTTTAATTAATTCACAAAACATTGATTTTTTTTTAAAGATGTTAAGCAGTTAGTGGAACGAGCCCCAAATTTACGTGAATTAGATTTATCTGATTGTAGTCAAATTCGTAGCAATGCATTCAAAGATATTGTTATGCTAAAAAACTTGAATTTCTTAGCATTATCACGGTGCTATGAAGTGAAGCCAAATGATATAAGGTATGATTAGTTAAAATAATCGAATACATTAAAATGTATTTTTCTCTAGGAAATTAGTATATCTACCAGCATTGAGTTATTTAGACATTCATGGGTTACCATTTGGACCCGAAGCGCTTGATGAAAATTTCAAAAAGAAAGTGGAAATCAATAAGTTTTTGTTCAGCTCTGTTGCTAGGCCTACGGTTGGCTCAAGAACTACGTCAATTTGGGGCGTAAAAATTAGCAATTAAAATGTTGTAATTGTTACCTAATAGTTTTTACAGTTTATATAAAAGTTCACAGTCAGGCAGTCTATTTTGGATACCGATTTTTATCTTATTATAAAGTTCGGAGAAAGATTTTTATAGGAATTTATTTTACTTTATTAAAAAATTTATAATTTTTTTAAATAATTTGAAAATTTAATTTAAATATTTGTTATATTATGAAAATAATTATTGAAATGCTCTGAAACAACATTACAAAGGCTCTTAAATATATGTTACAAAATCATATTTATATGTCATAAAAATAACATCACAAAAATCCTTCGAAACAATGGTGATAACGAATTGAGAAATATGTTTTAAAACATGTTATTGTGATAGAAAAGGAACATAAGAAACGTCTTATAAAAACATTGATAAAATATTTTATAAAAAGATATGAAAACAAAAATAACATCCAAAGAATTTTAAGTAAACGTGTCTCGCACCTCATAAATTAGCATGGTTCAAAACATTTGGAATAACATATTTGATGTATATTTTCAGCATAAACAGTTTATAAACATGCTCTGAAAACTTTCAACAATGGATAAAAAAAACTCATGTAATTTTCGAAATTGGGAACGTATTGTTTCAAAATTTTATAAATAACATATTAGAAACATATTTTCAACATAAAAAAGGAACTTCTGTTTTAACATAGGGCTACTAACATTTGCGATATAAGGGTGGGATTTTGTGAACTAAGGCTTTAAAAAAGAGATAATACGTTGTCACGTTGTGCGACTTTTCTTTCATTGTACGTAGAAAGTAACTGAAAATCGAACCGTTTGAAAAATGATTTTGAAAATTCGTACCGGAACTTTTCCGTTACGCGGACGAAAAATGCGCGCGCGAATCCCATTTTCACAATTTTGTGCACATTCTGTTTTTAGACTCATTGATTTTTTTTAGATTCTTCTTTCCTGAAATATTTAATAAGAAAATAAAATCGAAAATTAGTCTTCAGAACTGTTGTGTAAATTTTCAGTGGTGTACAAAATGCTTTAAAGTCACGCAGCATGGTGGACGAGTATATCCGTCCAGGAATATAACTGTTAAAAAAAGTGAAAAAGGGTTGCAAGGAATCCAATTAAAATGTTAAGTTTACAAATTAGTTAACAATATCTAAGCTGTTCATGTGATCCCTACTGTTGCGGCTAACAGCCCTCCGATATTTACAGTGGTTAATCTTCAAAATGTTCTCAGGATGGCGATTTTTGCCAATTTTCACATTAGCTATTCATCTGATAACCGCCGAAGGGGATAGTTTGATCGATGACCCTTATCGGGTTCTGGAAATTAATCCCACGGCCACATTCCGTGAAGTTCGCGACTCGTATCGAGAATTAGTAAAGATTTGGTAAGTTGGTCAAAATCGAATTTTCAGTGTCTGAAATTTTATAAATTACTATTATAATATACATTTTACAAATGTAACTTTGTAGCTAAAGTGATATTACAATAAGGGTAACTTTTATAAAAGTGTTAAAAATGTTTTTTTATAAATTGAACATGAATTTAAAAATCCAGTTTATAACTTTGAATACTCAAGTTTAATATCGTTTTTTATTCATATAGTTAATAATAAGAATATTTTAACGATATAATGATAAACAGCGAAAATACTTCGTTAAGGTAACGAAGAAGTCACTAGGTAACATACATACATAGTTCGTGGTTAAGGGGAAAGCTTGGTGACTAGTTAAGGACATTTCTCTTAAGTCTTTGACTTTTTCTGTAAATTTTATATGCTAGAAATTAGGGTCAGGACATTGAAAGATGTGGTGTGGGTTTAAGAAAAGAAAAGAGGAGATCTTGAATAGTTTGTTCCAAAAATAAGCTGCCCAAAGCCAAAATGTAAAGTGATATTTGTAAACTTGAAAATTGAAAATTATCACTGAGCACAGACCGTTTAGGGCAAGCTTGAAAAGATTCAAGTTCATAGTGAATGGGAAGTAGAGTGAATGCGGACAAGTTGGCACTGTTTTACACATGGTTTTTGAGTGTATGTTTCGTTAAGAAAAAATATTGGAAAATTTGGTTATTATCTGTGTGTAAATAACAAGTTCTGAGTTTAAATATACTTATCTGAAAATATGCTACACGTTCATAGGTGTCAGTACTAGGTGGACGTTAAGAAACGCAAAGACAAGTAGTTCCCTCATGATAATGAGGCGTTCATCCGCCTTGACCCTCCCTGAGAGCAGAATAAAAAAAAATTATAAGATATAGTTAAATAATATTGTAATCATAGTTTTAAATTAATTAGTTTTTAATTGCCGTCGAAGAAAATAAAACTAAAAAATATTAATTATTTTTTTAGAAAAAATTATATAATATTTTAAACACTTAAATTATCTTTTATAAAAAATACTAGGCATCCGGATAAGAATAGTGATAAAAAGGCAGAAGGAAACTTTGTTAAAATCACAGATGCATATAAAGAGCTTTCCAAAGCAAATCGACAAAAACGGATTGTTTCTGATGGTGATCATAGTCATCACAGTTTAAAAGCGATTAACATTTTTCATCAGTTTTCCATAAATTTCAAGTATAGCTTTAAATTTCAATAAGTTCCAAAATTTTTGATTTCTTTAATCTCACTTTTATCTACTTTTTTATAAACTTTTTTTAGATCCAATAACACAAAACTTTTATTAGATTGATTAATATCTGAGACTCTAATAAACAAAAAATTGAGCAAAAACTCAAAAAGTTTACACTTTTATAAATAAGTTTTCATAAAATACGTATATTATACGTTTATTAAACGTAAAAAACAAATATGCTTTTTTATTGCTTATTAAGCGTTAAGTATTGTTTAATTAAATATAAGATTATAGAATAATGTTAATTAGGTGTTTATTTGCATTGTAAACGTTTACTAAACGCATTTTATTCACATTGTGCTATATGGGAAAAGTAATTTTTATGTTTTACTTCGTAAACTATACTATTAGTTTACAAAATCTGTTTTTATTGATCAGCATATTTCCGTTTGAAACATTGAGGTTTAGTTCAGGATCGTACTTAAAAGTGTTATTATATTTTCAAATGAACTTACATTTTCAAACATAAAATTTAAGTGAAAGCAAATTGCTCAATTTTAGCATTGCGAGATATTGTCAAAACTTTTTCGGTCAATATGTTGGCCACATTTGGTTTAGTATATTCATTATAATTTCGTATG
>AGDA01004719.1:0-16431 GCA_000281935.1 Mengenilla moldrzyki | reverse complement strand
GCAAAAATATTAATTAGACGACAATTAATAACGATTTAACATATATCGCGATTTACATTTCTTTATTTTAAATTTTCAAAAAAGGAAAGGACATGCGCATTTTGAGTTGTGACTCTATAATAGGAGTTTCCAACATTTTTGAACTCTAAAGCATATTCTAAAATATCGGTAGGGTGTCGGGTACCACTTATTTTCATAGCTTCTTATTTTCCCATAATTTATTTCTTTATATTCAGAATTTGTAAATAAATAATAAACGAAAATGTTTTAAAATTATTAATTATTATTCAAATTTTATACATACGAGGAAATGTATATTACTCTGTCGAAAAGTGGCGGGCGCATACGAATCGTTTCGTGGGCACCATTATGCCCGCGAACACATGTTTTGCAGCCTCTTCTCTATTATTTTCAAGCCAAAACTTCAATTAAATGTTCAGTCTATGTCTTATTCGTTCATGCGCAGGTCAAAGTCAGTATAGATCTAAAATTTCTAATTTTTTTTTTAAAATATGGCTGCATTATTTTACTATATTATTACTACAGGAACAACAGTGAATTAACTAGAGTTAGTATAAATGTTGCCACATTTTTAATTACTTTTAGAGGAAATATTAGAGTTTTCTTTTAACTCTTAAACAATTTTACAACTAATTAAATTTTACACATTAAAAGTTAATGCTAGTTTTTTTTATTAATCTATACTAATATATTTTTCAACAAATGAATTATATTTTTTTGAAATAATTTTTAAAACGAATTTAAAATTCTTTAAAATTTATAAATCGTATTTTTGAATGGTTTTGATGAGTTTTAACCATAGTGCAAATCAATAAAATGCTTGCAAATTTGCTGTAGTTGTATTCAAATTTTTCATGAAGTACTTTATTAATCTGTTAAATTATCATAAAACATGTTCAATAAAATTTATGAAAGGTTTTTTAAATTTATGTTAAATTTATGTTAAATTTCCACATTTATTTCTTTAAAATTAAATTTGAAATTCAATCAGTTTTCTTAAAGTGATTTAATAGTATATGTCATCTGTATATATTTTAGAATAATTATCTGTAATATTTTGAACTTTTTTAAGCAAAGAAATTGACTAGTTTTTATAGGTAATATTTTAAATTTGAGAATTAAATTATAACCTTTGATGATTTTAATTTTATACACGTTTAATACTAGGCTTAGAACTTGATCACTTTGCTTTCACTTTCTTCTATATTATTAAAAATTGGAAAAATGCTATTAAATGTATATAATTTTGAAAGTGCTTAGTTTAAAAGTGACTAAAATTATAGAAATTTTGCAAAGTTTAAACTATTAAGTTATATTTTGTAAAATTTATACAGATGACTTTAATTAAACTGTATTTAAATTTAAAAAACTTGAAATTATAAAAATAATTGTGTTTATTCTCGTAGAATACTTTTTAAATTTAAATTGAAAATAATTAAGAAAACTGGATTACAAGTAGTATAAAAACTTTTAGAAATTTTTGTTAAATTTAAATCTTATTTCGTATTTTATGCACAATAATAGTAGTTTAAGTATCAATTTTGAATCTATTTTACTATCTGATTTGTGTCGCAATTTGTAGAAAGTTCAAATTTGAACTCAAATTCACTTTTGGACAGCGTAATTGAAAATGCTCAGAATTCAAACCCTAAATAGCGGAATGATTTTTATATTCCACCCTAAAATGATTTCAATAAGAAGCCATTGTTGTTTTGAAGCCTTTGAAATGTGCAAAAGTCGAATTAGAGTTGAACAGTTTTTTGCAAATTTCAAAAACAATTCGAATTTCAACTTGATTCTCTCTCGTACATTTGTAAAATTTAGAAAGCAGAGTTTCAAATGCTTGTTACTTCTCCTGCTAATTTAATGAGTGTACATGAAGTACATGTGGCAATACGAATGTATGTTATGCAATTTTTTGGCAACGGTTTTTTATTTGCGAAAACCCATTTATTAACTTTCTTCATCATATATGCTATGTGTGATATAAACGACTTCCTACAACGTATTGGCGATTTCTTTTCTTATTTAGTTTCACAGATGAAATCAATGAACTCGTATAACATATTGAACTTTTTACATTGCTTAAATTCAACGAGACTTTTCTAAGTACATATTTAAATAGTATATTAAACAGTTAGAAGTTTTTAGTAGATTTCTACTAATTTTGTATATTAGAAGTACGATTCTTTTTGTTAAAATCATTAATGAAAGTTATCAAACTCTATTAGCGATTTTATCGCTTTTTAAAAAACTTTCTTAAAGTTAATAAAAACTACTAAATAAAATTTTTACTCGCTGTCAATATTTTTATAATGATTCGAAAAAAGTACTTTATTTAATTTAATGTAGATTATTAAATTACTTAATATTTTCTTATTGAATATTTTATGTACATAATAAACCTTAATGAATAATGTTTGAGAAATCTGTGTTAAATATTAAATATTAAATAAACAAGCCCAGATAAAGGGCGATTGGGCGCAATCGAACCCTGTATTTGAGAAGGTTCCGCGTTGCCCATAAAATTAGGAAAAAAAATTAATTTAAAGCAATTTTCGTTTTGAAAATAATGGATAAATTATGAGTTACTCAAATAATTAAAAATATTTTTAATTTTAGTTTATATTGCTGAATAAATTTATTAACGTGTTTATTATAACGTATATATAATATATACAAGGGATGGCCAAACTTTTAATTCTTAAAGGCGACTTATTCAGTAACTCACGGACGACTATAATCATCTCATAGACCGTTGTTAGTTAAAAAAGATCTTTTGATTAGTTCATAAATTTTCATCTTAAACCAGTGATTCTCAACTTTTTTTCGATACGGCACACTTATGATAATTTAAAAACTTGGTGATACACTATGTCAACTGTGTTTGAAAATGATAAACAATTTTAGTTATCCTTTAGCAAGGTTTGTTTGACTTTAGGAAAATTTTAATCATAAAACTTTTATCACAGAATACAAAGTTCAGAACTAAAGCGTGAATTATTGTCAAAATGCTTTTATTCTTTTATCGATTTCAAACCCATTATAAAGCTGTTATCACAACATTCAAGATAAATTAATGGTTTTTTCAATTGTGTTCAGAAATGAAAAAAGATATCTTTACCTTTATTTAATTTTTTTAATGTTGGTACAGTTTGTGACAAACTTTAGACAGCTTTTTGAATCTTTAAAAGACTAAAAAACATATCATTGTCAGTTTCATGTTGCTTCGTTTTAAACTTATTTAAATTCACTTTAAGGCTAATTTTGGATCAATTTAAAAATAAGATCTGAAATAATTTTTATGTATAATAAATATAAGTTAAGTAAAATGGAAAGAGAGACACTTGGGTTTTAACTGTATTTTTTTAAATAATTACAATTTTTTGATCTTTTTTAAAATTTAAATAAAATTTTAAAAAAAATCAACCCTTTTTTTGAAAAAGAAAAGATTGAAAAGGTATGAAATTCGCTTGAACAATATTAAAGTTATCAAAGCCAGTCTTCTAATCAAGACTTATTTAGATGAGAAATTTACGCGAATAATAGATGAATACAAATCTAAATAGTCTCTGTTTGATACATAACTGTATTCAAGTGTGTTAAATTAAAAAAAATATTAATCAAAAAAGTAACAGAAATAAAAGTATAATTTTTTTTTCATTTCTTGCTGTTTTGTTTCTGTTATTTTGAAATTTAGATTTTTATAAAGAAAGCAAAGTGAATTGTTTATAAGTGAAGATTTACAAAGATTATGGTTAAAATACACATAAATGTACGGCGAAGAGCTCGATGAGGTAAACAATTAAGTTTTGTGTCATTTTAACAACATATACAGTGTATGTATGTTTGGTTTTTTATAAAATGAGAGAAAAAAATGGTAAAAACATTAAAAAACGGAATGTTTTAATGGATTTTTTTATGCGGAGGACACGTAAAGTTTTGTTTCGGAGAGATAATTTTATTCGGCTATTGCATACAAATTGTGCATGTTTTTGCATTTCGACAACTGCTATACGTATGTATGTATAATCTTTTATGTTTTCGCATTTGTTCTTTGTTTCGCTTGTCTTTTGCCAAAAAAACAACAACGGACATTATTAATTTTCCAGTGATAGGTACGATATTATGCAGAAATTTAATAAATTCCTATGCAGATTTTGAGCTGTTTCCATTGCACAGATATTGCAGATAGTTCAATAATTGGTCCATTCAATAGCAGAGTTTTTTTTGAACCATTAAGTGCTGTAAACAATTCGTAGCTATGAAATTTTTTCAGTTAATGAATTATTAAAGTTTTATCTTCGCCATGAAATGTTGAATTCGAATTGTATATCGGTTTGCCAATTTTGGTAATTGCTTACTAATATCAATAACATGTTTTTCTTTTTAAAGCTTAAGTGACTTGTTTGTAAGTATAGGATTTTATGTAAAAAGTTGTCGAACATCAAAGTTTAGTAGAGTTTAGATAAAACTCAAAATCATAATATAATTTGAACTAGTAATGTTTTACATTAAGAAAAAACATTTGTGGAGTTAACTAATTTAATTGGCTAATTTTTACTTAAGCAACTATTAAAAATTGTTATTACAACGTATGCTATTTTTCTCAGTGTTAATATTGATGGGTTTCAGTTGAAAGATCTCAGACCTCAATTGTAGTTATTAGTTTTGAGTTTAGTGTTATAGTACGTAAGAAGTTAATGAAAAAACTAACGTATTTTTGTTAAATGATGATTAAAATATATAAGAAAATGCTATGTAAAACATTAAAAACACATTTAAAGCTTTAAGCTAATTAAAAATTTCTTAACGGATTTCTTCAAATAATATAACCTCTTTATTTTTTTGCTGTAAAATTATACACAGATTCTCAATTGGATACTCAAAATAAAAGTTGTATCAGACATTATCAAGAATATTCCTAAAATATAGAAATGCAGATCATCTAAGATCACCAAAATTAACAACAAGAATATCTTTCAATAATACTCACTAGTTGAAAAGCTGTTAGATATTTTCAAGTAAATTGTTCCAAAAATTTTAATTGTCACTATTAGATCTGTATTTTGTATGCTTACACAAAAAAAATTTGTTACGCAATTATTAGAACTCTGACTAAAGAGTTGCATGTTTGATTTCCTTCTAAAGCGATTCTAGTTTGTAATTTGTATATATTAGACTTGATGCTTTTTAGTTGAAATTAAGCGACTGACTTTTACTAACTTCTATACTTTTTTCTAAGCAAATTTTCTTCTTAGGCGCTTAAGCAAACAGTCTTGAGTTTATTCTGTTTATTCTATTAAAATATGTATGAATTGAATTCAATTTGAAAAACTAGTTATTTTGAGATAAGTGCTGTTTTGTTTATTCACAAATATGTTTTTTGTATTGTATTTTTTGCGTACGTATACTTTTAAAAACTGTTTAATGTATCACTTTTGATTTATTAAGTAACACACCGACTGATAACTTGATATATTTCTTGATATATGCGAGGAAAGTTTAGTAAGATTTATTTGACGTTTTATTCATACGTCTTAAAATTATTAGCGCTATTTTTTGGCGAATTTATTAAAATACCGACTAATGAGTACTTTCGAAAAAGAAGTCGTCAACCTGAAACGACTATTAACTCACTCCAGTCAAACGGTATACCTTTGAATAAATTATAAAGCTATTGAAATCGGTCAAATTATCGACTATATTACAATTAAAGTCTAATTATTGGCTTGCATTTAAATATATACTTTTTCAAAGCAGTGACTCGAAAATTCGATAATTTCAAACTTTTGGCTTATTAAAATCACGGAAAAATTATTGTTATAGAACCGAATATTTATTTAATTCAGTTATTTTAATATCGATCTTAATTATAGAAGAATAAAAGTTCTAAAATAAACCATGTACAGAACGAATATTTTTTGACAAATTACTAAATTTTTTATTATTTTTCTAATATTTGATATCTTAGAGCTTAATTTTTTTCAAATTGGTTAATTTTTAAACTTCGTTATGATGTCATATGTTTGACGTAATCGCATCCTTAGCGTCTCGTTCGTGTATGGTCACTTTTCTCGGAACTTGGTTTTGTAAACACAGTAAGCGCAGAAATTCCCTGTCTGTTTGTTCTATATAGCAATCTTAAAACGCGTGTTATAGTTACTCAGAATTACTCAACTTCTATGTTTTATATAAGACCGAGTAAGTTTGCAAAGATACTTTACAACTCTGTTCTGAACAGAACACTATTTTTGAAAACGCCGTTTAAGATTCTATCTAGTGTGTACAACAAAAGTTGATTGTTATTTCTTTTTTATCTGTGGGTATGGACAGATAGATGCATAAATAAAACTTTTTTCGTTTAAAATATTAAATTAATTCACTTAAAATCATTCATAATGCTTTAGCACTTACTAGCTTGAAAATTAAATTCTCAGACGATATCTTTTAGGTATCTGTGAGGTTGGAAAATAGATTATATTGAATTTTTTAATTTGCATTTTAAGGGCATTAAAAAATACTTTAATCCTTTTAATAATAATTTTAATCGATCACCAGCAGAGTTTTTTACGATTTTTTGACTTATAATTGAAGTAAAATGTTAACATGTTTATACATAGTATTTTTTGTAGCAAACGTTTTAAATTCCTCGTACTCTAAACCTTCAAAACTTAGGGTCTTTATATCAGCATATTAGCATTTTTAACTGTAAACATATAATTATATTACACAGGACAGTGAGTAAAGTTACTTTTACAAGTTTCCTTTAGTGTTGATTTTGAATTGAAAACGAGCCCGAAAATCGACTGAATTTTTTCAATTATCACTGTTGTTGCGAAGTGATTGAGGATTTCAATCTTGAATTTTTAATATCACGTTTGTGATAAATGTTTACAGATCGGGATCGTTGAAGCGAATCGTCGTGTTCTCGTTTGCATTTTTGTTGCAATTTTGCCTCATTTAAATTCGCAATAAATTCCGAAACCGTTCGGCGCACATTATTTATTAAAGCTCAAACCAGAAGTAGAAATATAAACCCTTAATGAACTTCTACTTGAACATACACATAAAATTATGCATATGAAATTATTATACTTTTCCCGACACACCTTTCGCATATTTTGCCCGTTTTTTTCGCTTAGCGTCTATCTGTGTATACATATAAGTACTTAAAGTATACGAAAAGTAATTTATTGCCTTTAATATCTTATATGTGAACTTTCAAATGAGCTAAACGTAGTAGCCGGTGCAATTGAAATTGATTACTTCGAACTTCAGCGAGCTTCACAAACCAGTATCATTAATTTTTGGTCGCTTAATATTAATAGTTAATTCGAAAGTTATAATTAGAAGAGCTATGTTTATCAGACTCTTAAAATTAAAATAATTTTAAACTTGTACAAAAACGAATATTCCCCGATGATTTTATGTGTGTATAGGCTACTAACCATGTGTAATTTATATGTATACATTAAGCACGGCTCATTTTTTGGAAACATAGACTTAATTTAAATTGTACATACATTTTCTAGCATACTTCTGGGTCTTAAACAGTTGATGTATCGATTTTATTTTACAGGCTATGAAATATTTGAATTATTATATATAAAAATTTTTTTAGCGTATTATTGACTTTTTTAACATTTGTGGTCTGGAAGTTGACCTTTCGACCGTTTTTTACCCCCTGACTCCAATTTCGGCTTCAACATTTTGAAGTCGGAATTTTTTTGCAGTTTTTTTCTTAAAATTTGTTGATGTGGCAACAGCGATTGTATTTTTTTCATTTTTTTTTAATTTAAAACGTTGGCAAATTTTCAATGGCGATGGACTAAATTACGAACTATTAAGAAATTGATTAGATAGTGACCAATGCTCTAAATTACTTTTTATAACGTTAAAATTCTCTGCATTATATTCATTAAATGTGATATAAGATTTTTCTTAATTGCGTTAAGAAATTTAAATTTTTAAAATTCCGACCCCGAAAGAACGGAAGTTCCGGCTAATTTTTAGCCACCGACTCCGGTAAAATGATCTCCGTAACATCTTTAGTTTACACCTAAAAAAGCAGATTCAAATTTTAACTGAATTTTTTAACCCAAACGTCTTGCATATAAATCCGTATATCGAAATTCATCATAATACAATAAATAAATCTTTTTTTAAAATGTAGAAAAACTAAAACTAAAAATTATATTAAATTTATTCATTTATTTATTTATTAATTTTTCTTCAAAATAAAAGTTAAAACAAATATTATTTTACGGTTATTTTTCAATATTTACTTTAATTAAAACTCTTACTAATTTAAAAAAAAATTAATTAAAACTCCGTCCAGTTTACATGTTTATTTTCAAAACATTAATTAATCAATTTTTTTATCGACTTTTTTCAAATCGATTTCTATTTTAATTTGTATTTAAATGTAGTATAATGTCGTTTTTTTAGTCGAATGGAATTATTCAAATTAATTGCAACAAATTTAATTGGAAAAATTAAAAATTCAAGCTTACCATTAATTTTAATAAAAAACAGAACTAAAAAATAATTCATTGTAACTTGAAGTGTTTCTATTATTCCTTTAAACTTATTATGGAATATATTTGTTTAAACTTAATTAGAATCAATTCAAATTTTTTATAATGAGTTTTGAAATTAAAAAAAAAACAATACGTACGTAGTTATAATTCAAGTGAAAAACGAATGATAAAAAAACTTTTTATTTTGTAATTTAATTTTAAATCTTTAACAAATATGTTATTCTAAACATCAATTCAACATTTAAACACAAATTTTCAATACTTGAAAACATAAAAGTAAAACTTTCTATAACTTAACAGGCATCAACATTTTGAAACTATCATAAAGAGTACAGAATTAGAACAGCGCAAAAGTAATAAGATTTGTATATGTTCAAATATAGATTAAGATTTTGAATTGTTTATATGAAAGTGGGAACTTTGTTTAATCCTTTGATGAATACCTCCAATAAAAAGCCACTACTTAATGTCCATTTAAGCTTCTGTTAAGCTCACAATGGAAACTAATTTCTGTAAAAAGGCCGGAAATGTTACCCGTACTTAATACTTAAAGTCTCTTATCGGTTTCCAAAGACGCAATATCTTTTATTACTTTACGATTATTTACGTTAAGACTCACCATTATATACAGATATACATGTACATATATATAAACGGAAAATTGAAAAACCCAGGAATTTATTACCATCATAATCATATAATTCCGGAATCGGACTCGAAATTTCGTTAGATATATCAAAATCAATAAATTTCTCGGTAGCTTGATAATTGCGTGCGTACGATAAGAATTGTAATGAAATTTAATGCATTTTCGATGTTTTCCGACTCAAATTATATCGTAAAAATAATGTCGCAATAAATCAGGGGTGGTGGTGAGTGTAATGGCCTTAAAAAACTAGCCTTTGTTATTTATTGATGCTGTATAAGCCCGAAACTGCCACTATTTTGATACTGTTTTAGTCATAGTAATCTAGTGTGTTGGTCTTTTATGGTCCAAAGCCACTGGTGTTGTTCGGCTTATTTAACCCTTTTATAGTGGTTTGTGGAGAAGAAGTTTGGCGTGAATAAAACAATTTCCTTCGACGACTACCTGTAGAGCCTTTATTATGAACTAAGTTGATAATAGAGCTTACTAATTATTGAGGAAGCTTCAACGGATGGCGTAATTTTGATGTTTTATTGATTGGATGCTTAGTTAATGCTGATAGTTCTGTTGAATTTTTTACTAAAGTGTTAAGCTTGAGAGAAGTTAGCTTATAGAAACTTGTGAATAAAATTCTAGAAACGTTTAAAGGTTATAATTTATTTAATAACTATACAAATCATGTTTACTTAAAGTTTTTTTTTGGCTCTAGCGACAAAATTAAATTTTTAAAAGACATCTTTGTCTAACTTTAGAGTTTTCTAATAAACACTAAACTGTAACCCAAAAAATTTCAAACACATTTAGTTTTTCAGAGAGGTCAAAATGATTTCTTTAGTTTAAAAAATCTACAAGTACTAGGGCCTTGGAACTCTTGTAGTAAAGACAAAAAACCATGACAAGCTAATGCTATAAGCTTCAAGTTTCTTAGTTTAATAGTTTGGAAGTTACTTAAAAGTATATCCGATAATTTATCCAAAAAAGTTCGAGTTTTGAAAGTTTTTCATACATATTTTTAAACATTTTTTGAATTTTAGGGAAAGAAACTTTAAACTTTAATAAGCTATCATGCTTTTTAAAATAAATGAAATCAAAATTAGAACTTTAAAACTTCTTATCATATTTAAATTGAAGTCAATGAGCTAACGTTTCTTAAACTAGTTATTAGAGTTCAAAAGGGACTTAGATTCAAATTCATTTTTTCCAAATTGAAAATTTTGCAATTTTGAATTGTCAAAAGACTTTAAAAGTCAGTATTAAAATTTTTAAATTTAATCAAAGTCAGATACTTTTTGAAACGTATTACTACACATTTTATCCAGTGCTATCTTCACAGTCAGAGTTTAAAATTGTTAAAATAACGTCTTTAAATTGTTTAAAATGTTAGTTCAAAATTTTGAAAACGTTATAGTTACGGGTGGTAGTGGTGTACTATAAAATTTCAAAAGATCACATTTAAAAATAATCTTTAAATCACTATGTAGATTTTTAGCAAAGTTATCTGTAGCTATATGTTCATTGTAAATATTAATAAAAATAAATCACTGAGATGTCACAATGATTCATATTTACAAAGCATTTGAAAACTTTGAAAATTAGAAAAGTTATATTCGATTGAGATAAATTTTTAAAGTTATAGCTTTTTTTATAAAAAAAATATGTATCTATTAGATTAGTTTTTTTTATATTTTTGAATTCGACGGGTGCTTGGCGAAGGGGTACATTAGAGGTAGATTTCAGGATTGGATTTTTCGCGATTATTGCAAATTATAACTAGAAATATGTGTGAGATAATGGTAGTCTGTTTTACTAGGTTCATTTATCATACGTTGTGTCTAGCGTTGAATTAAGTTATATTTTTTGTTTTGACATGGATAAATGGTTTTCTGACGACGAGTCATTTAAGTTTGAATATGTGGCCAAAAATAAATTTAAATTCTGACTGTTGTTTTGTGCACTGAATAAAGTAATCAGGGTTGTTGTTTGAACGGGGCTTCACTTATACCTCTTGCGAAGCGTCTAATAAATATTGTGGTTAAAGGGAAAAAGTTGCGCAAAATTTACATAAGTTTTACTGATGGTGAAGGGTGAAAACTGAACTCAATACATTGTTAAGCAAATATTAGACTTATAATAGCGTGGAAAAGTTTTAAAGAACAGTTTAGTTTTTAAAACTTTTCGCATTTTAAATTTGTCAATTTAAAAACCAAATTAGCTTATGTGGTTTCGTTGGGGAGATTACAAATTAATAACGCATATATGTTTTATACTTAAAGGTTCGTAGATAAGTTTTACCTATACAAAAAGAGGTTTATGAATGAAAAAGTTTGAGAAACACTGTTCTAAATAAAATACACGCTTTCATTATTTTAGCTGTTTCCCCTCATAAATTGAACATGCAAAAATTCAAATTTGTAATCATTTTGGTGTTTTGAGTAAGTTATTTTATTGCTAAGTTTTCAAATTAGAAAATTTATATTGGAAAAACGGATTTCGAAAAATCTGAAATTAAATTTTCCCCACTGAAAACAAATTATTTATGTGATCGATCGACAGAATTTTACGCTCGATTTTCAGCACGTGTAAAATTGGTATCCCTTAATTTATTTGGTTTTCGACCACGTACAAAAATATGCCTCGGGATAATTGTGAATCGGGGAAAATTCAATTAGTTTTATGCTTCATTGTGAAAAACGTATCTCATTTTAGAATTTTGGCGACAAAAAAAACGCTTTCAAAATTAAACCTTTATTTCTAAATACAGTACAATCATTCATACGTTATTAAAAATACCGCTATCAAAATTTATGTTTTATATGAATTAATTCATAAACAAAATAAGTTTTGAAAACTATATCTAAAGCTCTAAATTTTTGGTGTATTTGAGAAGGCCAACCCTTTAAATACAATTTTTATCACAGTTGGACTTTGGTAGAGGTTTGTTTTATACTTAGTAAGTTTGCACAATTTTTAACCATTTATCAACTTCTAGGAACTTTATAAATTCTATTATTCTTCTCAGAGTAATGAATTGCTTTTAAGCAGTAAGGGGGGGGGGGTCTTCACAGGTAATTGTGGAAACAATTAGTAAAAAGCCCGACAACCCCTTATGGAGGTAGGTACCTGGCAAAAGAAAATGCAAGTTCATGTTAACGTAGCGAATTTCTTGGGGAATTCAGCTTAGATCAATATCGAGTGACAAGATAACGAGCCGACTGATGACTTATCTCTTAGTTGCTTGTATAAGGATTGTTGTCGACGTCGGTGGCGTCAAAGGCCACAAACGTTGAACATAGTAAACTTTTAATTACTAACTTCTTGGGAACGTTTCGATTCTCTGCTCTGCTGCTTGGCAGAAGACAATAGGCAACACAATGTCACAGTAACGAGCTCTTGTTTGAAGTTAATCAATAGTCTTAAAGTTATATATAGATTATTGTACCTGGGTCAGATTATACTAAATGTGTATATAAGTCTGAAGTGGATCAACTCAGAAGCTCAAAGCGGCAGAGGTATTCGCCTTATTTACATTGAATCAAACTAGTCTGTAGTACATTAGTCATTAACCGTAAATGACTACCTTTTGAAGCCCGTGAACGGGAACAGAGTCAACTGAAGTCTCTGAGTAGAGAAACAATAAAACGACAATTCATTGCTTTGTCATCGGAAACGGTCTTGATTCCTTTTAATCAAGCGAACGAGCTTTGTGAAGCTCTCACACCGCGCACCTTGCACTCTGAGTTTCTTAATTTTTTATTTTTTGGCTCAGTGCTCCTTTCTTAAAAGCTTAACGTATGCCTTTGTTTTTGAATCGGTAAGTTATGAGCCCTGGCCTCTCTTTGGCTCCATTCGAAACGTCGCTAAATTGAAACTTAATTGTAAACGCTTGACTTTCTGACATCTGGTCAGTCATCTTTTACGAAATCAATTAAGTTTCGTGACCGTGCGAGTAACTGTCACTAGTCGAGCAACTTTTGTCTTCTTCGTATTGCTATAATTTTCACTTTAAGCCTTTCAATTGCGTGCATGTGTATCTTTGTGTGTATGCCTAAGCGTAAACTCTCTTAAGAATCGGCTCTTAATAAGGCTTTTAATAGCAAATATAGTACAGTAGCCAACTTGGTACTCAATTTTCTAAACATCTGAAGTCGTAAAGCACTCTTAAATATCAAAAATTAACTAATAGAAAACAATGCCGTTATTTTAGGTTTGCTATACAAAGTAATAATACTAAAACTAAACGGCTTATTTTACCTCCAAAGAATCAGTAATTTAAGTAAAAGACCAATATTATTCCCTTCAACTATGACCTGCTTAGGTCCTTCCAATTCGAGTTTACTCATTCTCCAAGTTTTCAGTGCATAACATTGTGATATAAGATAGAATGTATCTTCTTCTGCTACATTACCTATTCCGCTTAAGATATTTCTTTTATTGAGATCAGCAGTATAAGAATGTTTTTGAGGTAGCAATAACAAAATAGAAGACCAGTTGACATCCTCATATATTCTTTTCTTAAATTTTAGACTTTATACATCCTTTTTTTTCAGGGTTAATTAAGAGGATATTGCTCATTCTGAAACTTCGTGTATGTTTCCAGGTTTTACTAAGCTAAGAAAAGTAGATAATTTTTACAACTATATTGATATTTGTATACGGGATAATGATCGAATCTTATTCGTATTACTATTTGTATTATTGATCGTAGTATATAGTTGTTAGCATGCATTGGTGGATAGTTAAACTGAAGTTAACTACCCCTATAATAATAAAGAAACTTTTTTTGTCATGTTTTTTACCACCTATTTTTCTCAGTGGTATACGGACTCTAAATCAACAAATATTCTTCCAGATCTTTGTTTGATCAAAGTATTAGTTCTGTAGATGACATTGAATCTAAGATAACATTGTATCATTTTTGGTACGTAGGAATTGAAGGCTTTGATGTAACATTAGATCTTATACTGTCTTTCTAAAAGCTTTATGCGTTTATAAACTACCAGAGAATAGCAATGTTCTTGCTTGAATATTATCCCTTTGCTTAAAGTTAGGCACAGGAACAACACTTTACTTAATTTTTTGAAAGAAAAAAAGAGTCTAATAACTATAAAAAGGACTATATTTAACTTAGGCATAAATGCTCTAATTATTAATCTAAATATTTTATATGTAACGTTCTCTATAAAGTACTATAAAATGTGTTGACGTATAACTTAAACTCAAAAAAGCTATAATAGTAGAATCATGCATTTGTTTTAAAACATGAATAAGTATCTTTCACAGTTTCGGCATAGATACGAAGAAAGGTTAGTTGATAATTTTTAATTATTTAACTTTGGAAGTGTTTCTGTCTAGGAATCGTTCGCACGTTTGTTGCAAAATGATATGAAACTTATTTTTTGAAGGCTAATAACTGATTCCTATTCTATTCTATTCTATTCTATTCTATTATTTGCTATTAATAGACTTCAGACAAGCAAAATTAATTTTCAAGGGCAGGATGAAACAATAGCCTTTATAAATTGGCAATTTTTTGCATCATATCTGTTTTTTATTAATAAGATTACATAAGCATGTTTGATTCTTAATGGTAGGTCTTAACGATTTTATACTCTTTTAATTTCCTTATATTCGTATTTAGTTTTGCAATTTAGTCAAAAAATTTATGATTTAAGTTTAGTGACTCTAATTCTGAAACTTAAGTATGCATTCGTCGTACTTTTCGAATACGAATTTCGACATTTCGGTTTTTCCAAGTGTTTAGTACGTAAGGAACATTTTAATATTACTGTTAGTTCTGAACGTAGTATGGAACTTTAATGTTCCTATTTGCGACGTTATGTATTAATTTAAAAACTAACTTGCTGAGCACGATTTTTTGTTCAGAATAAAAAAATTATTATAAAAGAGACTTGAATATACTTTCTTCTTATTTTGCGTCATTTAAATTAATGACATATCCAGTCACCAAAAAGTAAGGTCCAAGTGTTGATAATATTACTGTAAGGTGCTCTTTAACGCTCACAAACAAAATTCAATGATTATCACTATAAAGATAAATAGTTAATAGGATAGTTTCATAAGCTCAATTATATTTTATATAAAAAATAGCTGAATAAGTTGGCAAGAATGTTTTGATAAAGAAATGGTAACTTTTTATCATTTGGTTGATTTTTTGACTTCTATTTTATAAATATGTTTATCAATAATAAATTTATTGTTAACTTTTAATAAAATTGAATCAACAACTGAAGCAATAGCCACTTAAAGTCATTAAACTCCCGTTCAAATATGTTGTATGAGGTGGGTCTTGTATAAAATTCGGATTAATATTAATCGAGTTTAAAACGTCACACCTAAAATGACAATTAATAATGAGATTTTGTACAAAACATGTTGAAATATTCTAAAAAATCAAAATCTGAATAAAGAATGAAGTTTTTTAAATTTGAAAACGATATAAAAAATTAATAACTTTTAGCTAAAAGTATAACTAGTTTAAGAGTAATATCAAAAACGATATCTAGGGAATAAGTTTAGTGTTAACGTTTTGTAATATGTTAAAAAAATTCCAAACACTATTTTTATAAAAGTTTTAATGCACGAAATTTCAAACCAACTAATTTTAAGTGGTCGATTTTGTCTGCACTAAATAAGTTTCAACTACTAATTTTCCATTAAACTACTTGAAAGAAGCTCCTGAGAACTTTGAAAACGACTCAAATGCAAATATCGGTTTACTTGAGCTCCCGATTTGGCACCTGAAACATCCTGCAGTTATGCGATAATAAGTTCAATAAATTGATTTTATGACAATTATTAATAGAAGCTTTGTTGTTAGAATAAGTGTATTGTCTGCGTAAGACGTTTGAATTATGCGCCGCATAATGACGTACTTTATAATGACTGTTTTTATCTCGTTTAATTGAATAGCAGTAATAACGTAGGGCCGTAAATAAGTCTTACTACCGTTTTCGTCGTTTAAATAATGTAGAAAAAGACGTGAACTGTTCCCGATAAGAAGATGAACAGGTCCATTAATCGAAGTGATAAGTCGCATTGAGGAAGCTCCAGAAACGCGGCATTTTCTATTCACATTACTGTGCTATCATTTATTACATTTTTCCATCAGCGTTTTTCTTTGTCGCCCTTTTCTTTTTCACCTTTTCTCCATAGGAGAAAGCTTACCATTATCATCACTTACTTATTAATAATGATATCACA
>AGDA01004669.1:0-16436 GCA_000281935.1 Mengenilla moldrzyki | reverse complement strand
ACACACACACACACACACACACACACACACACACACACACACACACACACACACACACACTCACAGAGTCTCGTCTAATACATTTTTTATGAACTTTGGCGTACATCCAGGAAAATCGTTTTCCCTTGCTTTTTCATATAGAAAATTTGTCGCGTTGCGTTTTTCTACAAAGTAAATCATACTTAGAGCGAGAAAGTCTAGGGGAAATTTCTCCACAAGGAAAAACTTCGGCAGGAAAAAGTTACGCCAATTTTCACAATTATTATAATTTTTATTAACCCTTTTGCGTAGAATAAAAATATAAATGTCTTTCAAGCTATTCAGAAGACTCTGCATGTTACTTCGAAGCTGTTATTAAGGCTTGAAAATGTCTCTTTAATGAACTATTTGCGGTAATTGAAAAATTTGTATTACTGCATTCAATTTTAGATTCAAATCTACAGATTTCACACGCATTTTTATCGATTAATGGAAATAAATTTTAGATAAAAGTTTAAAAATGCAAATTGCATTCGATTTAAAATGATGCGAGAAGCATAAACTTAAAAGAAAAAAGAAAACAGTTTTACGTGATTTGAGTTTAAATTTTACACGTTTAAAAATACTTCAATTTTATTATTTGAGAAATGTACACAATAAACTTATTTATAAATATTTTATAACTTTGAACCCTTTATCGTTGTTATCTGTTATTGATTTCGTTTTACAAGTATGTCTTGTCGCTATATGATTTTTGGCTATTTTATAAAACTTCCATTAGTATTCCTTTCTTAAGTGCTATTAAAAATTAATGTTATATAAAAACCAATTAAAGTATAACAAGCTGTCTGCGAATGTTCAAATTACGACCTTTGAAAATTTATTAATTGCTTTTATCAATACATGCTTATCATTTACATACTTCAGTTGCATAAGTTCTGTACATACAGCTATACAGCTATACAGCTATACAGCTATACAGCTCAACATTTTGTACAAATTCTAAAACGTTTCTTACGAAAAGAACTGAATTCATATTTTATTAAATTAATCGCTTTTAGATGAAGAATCCTTTTCGAATATTATTTCTGTTTTTTCTTTTTTAAATTCAAAGCCGAAAAAACGAAATATTTCTTAAGCAGTTTGACGCTGTTCCAAATACTTGTCAACATAATAAGATAATAACCCCGTATATATACGGATTATCTATTATCTATAACATTGTTATACCGTATAAAAATTTTATACGTTTTAACAAAGTTTGTGTCGTTGCTTTTTGAAATCGATTTTACTTTTTTTCTCCATTTTATGCTGCATTTGACATTTCTATCGAAATTTTCGTGGTTAAAATAAAAATCGAATGTACTAGGGTGTAGTGACCCTTAGGAATACAAAGTAAAGAGCTTCAACTTCAGTTCTTATAAAAGCATACCTAATTTAATTTTATTTGATTAAAAATCTAAACGAGACATGCCTTAAGCTTAGTGTTTATAAGTAAATTGCGCAAGTGTTGCAAAGTTATAAGTCTAATGTCACTAAACATTTTTGTATATTTAAAATTTTAAATAAATATTTTAAGTAAATTAAATAAATGGCGTACAATTGAAAACTCGACTATTTTAGTAAAATACTTTTAAGTACTTGATCAATGTGAAGCTATAATTTAAAATTTAAGTCCAAATTTATATTTTTTAAATTCATTAAATAGTTTTAATTTGACAACTAAATTTTCAAAATTAATTTTTAAGTTCGATTATTATATTAAAAAAAATAGTCAATAACAATACAGAACAAATTTAAGTTTTTTTTCCAAACACCAAATACTTAAAGTCTGTTAGAACCTGATTAGAGTTGGAGAAAAACAAAGGTTTTTTGGTTTTCTAATCGTATTTTTTAGTAGGGGTAAAAAGAATTTTTTAAGTTTGAAAATTTTAATATTAAAAACTGAAAAGCTCAAATTAGTATCACAAAAATTAAAAATGGAAGGTTAATTTTATTACAAAATTTTATGTAATTAGTTTAAGAAGATTCCTTATTTATTAAGAAAAATGTACTGAAAATGCCAAAAATGTGCTCTTTTTGAAAATTGGCAATTTCTTTTTATTTCCACAAAAAATATACTACACTGATGAAAATTTATACTGAATATAAGAATAATTCTTTTGATTGTGCTTTCTTTACAAATTTATATATAAAAACAAATGATTTTTTAAACTAAGAGATTAACGTGGAAAATTAAAAAGCTTCGGATTTTCTAAAGATACGGAAAGAATGGAAAGTTTGGGATTTGTTTGTTTATAGTCATGTTTTTTTATTTGATTTTAAATATGAAAAAAAAAATTTGATCTCTGACAAAATCATGGAAGAGGGAAGAGATTTAATGAAAAGTCAATCTTTTTTTTTTCATTTTCATCTTATGTATAATGCATACAGTTATTATT
This sequence comes from Mengenilla moldrzyki, assembly GCA_000281935.1. Classification (NCBI taxonomy): domain Eukaryota; kingdom Metazoa; phylum Arthropoda; class Insecta; order Strepsiptera; family Mengenillidae; genus Mengenilla; species Mengenilla moldrzyki. Next base: position 14,016 of record AGDA01004669.1, on the reverse strand, counting down.
ATTGTTTTTTTTCCCCGAAAATTGTAAAGTACAGGATGTGTAAAGGATAACTGTTAATTTGAAAGTGCATAAAATATAAGGGCAAAAGACTATGAACAAGAAGTAACAATAAAGAATACTGTTAATTACTCCTTTAATGTTTTATTAACTTTTATTTTAGTACTGTATTTTATACCAAAACGCATAAGGATGAAAATTGGGAGAAATGAAATTCTGTTTGAAAACACAAATATATGAAGAAAGTAAAGAGGATTAAAATTTGAAAACTGAAACGAAATCAAATAATTCATGGCTGCGTTAAGATATTGGCAATACGTTTGCTACAAAGCAATTGTAACAATAGCAGTCTAACCTCATTTGTAATTGTTACAAATACGATAGTTACAAATTACTTGTATATTTGATCTGTATGCATTGAAATTTTTCCCGGTATATATTTTTACAAGACGCTAAATCTTTGAACTCCACAATCCGCTATTTGGTCTGTGGAAAAAAATATTTTTATGATTATAGTCGTTTTCAAAAATAGTGTTCTGAACAGGACGTTTTTATGTCATATATACTCAGAGTTACTCAATTCCTATGTTCTATACATCACCGAGTAGGTTTGCAAAGATACTTATCAATTCTGTTCTAAACAAGACATCACTTTTTGAAAACGACGTATGAAAACTACTGATTTCTTAAGAGGAAGTTTAGCTGACAGTTGTTATAGCCAAGGCAGATACCCAGGGGAGAGCGGGAAAGGGGAGCGAAGCGCTTTGAGTGCACTCGTTTTAGGGGCGCCCAGGTGCCCCGCAAGTTTACTATTATCTCTTAATATTAACAGTAATGAGTTTACATAATTAAAAAAATAATTCTTTTTCTTCACAGACCAAATAGTGAATTGTGGAGTTCAAAAATTTAACGTCTTGTTATATGTTTTGTATAATTTAAGGTTAGGTCGAAGAAAAATTGTACAATAAAAACTTTTGTGAACGCATGCTTTTGTTGCAATTTTCATATGAACGGTTGCGATTGCTACAAAAATATCGCCACCTTTAATCTGAACGTTGGTAATTGTAACAATTACTTGACATTGTCAATATCTGAACGCAACCCAGAACGAAAAATATTTTTTCTCTGTAACTACTCTATATGTGTGGCAAAAAAATTAAATTTGCAATTTTTTTTTAAAAAAAAAGTTAATTTTTGACTGTTCAGCATTTATTACTTTATAACTTAGAAGTCCTTTAAGACGATCACATAAAATTTTGCATTAAAATTAATAAGAATTTTTTGATTTCTATAACACTAAGTTTAGTTTAATAAGCTTTTTAGTTTTGAAAATAAAAACTTCTAAAGTTAAAAAAATAGTTTTTTACTTCGTCTAAAAAATGCAAATAGGGAACCAAAAACAACTTTGCTTTTTCATTCTCAATCAAGTACTAATAAGTTTTAAGCATTTGGTTTTTGGAGAAACCCTTTATTTTTTAATGTAATTATTCAATTTGCGAACGTATCTATATCAAAAATATTGTTTTAATAATTATTATCGCAATCAAAAAACATTTTTATGAATCAAAATTTTTGAAAAATCATATCTTCTTTTTACTCGAAAGTACTAAAAATGGAACCATATTAGAAGCAAAAAAATTTGAAGAAAAATAAGATAAAATTGTTTAACAATGTATAAAGTACAAAAAGCTTATTTCATGCTCATGAAACAGATCATTGAATTACGATTTTTGAAATATTTTAGAATCAGCTAATGGAATCATAAGAGCAATATAACTTACACTTAGAATATTACAAAATAATCAAGGTAACAACATACATTAATAAGTTTCTGCATTTAAAATAAAAAATATATATCGTCTAAAAAATAACATTAGTAGCTAAAAGAACATCTATCAGCACTTTAAAACAATTTATTAGTAGCCTTAAATGGAAAAAAGAAAATCATAAAATAAATACTCATCCCATAATTTAAAAAATACGAAACAAAATTAATCGAATTTTATAACTTTGAAAACTTTAAATTATCCAATAAAATTATATATCACTTTAAAAAACTTTATTTATCTTTAAAAAAAATGGTAGAAATAGTAATTTGTTTGCAAAAAAGTTCATGGCTGGCAAAATTCTTCGAGTACTGTTTTAAATTTGCTTTAAAACTTTGCGGTTATTTTAGTTCATTAGACAGTTATCCAACGTCTGTGTTTAGCACTGTTTTCAAACTAATTTAAGAAAGGTACTTTATATTATCTGTGTTGATCAAATAAGAAATCGTTAAGTCTAAATTTACGACAAATTTTTAAACAAAAATAACTTTTTAAGAGTTTAAAAATTTCTAAGCAACGTTTTAAAAGTTTTGATGTTTAGATTTCGATATAAAATAGGCATTTTCTTAGACTCGAAATGCCTTTAAAAATACTTATGATACAGATTAGATTTCAAGCTATAATTACACCTTATTTGTTCAATAAAATGACTACTTAAGAAAAAAACTGATTTGAATTTTCTTGCTCGTTTTAAAGCTATGATTAGCTCTCTTTAGTTCAATGCTAGTTAATACTTATATTCGTATGCTGATTAATGCATTTTCAGTTTTAAATTGAGAAAAATTTTAATGCATTGGGCTCCTCAATGTGATTTCATGTTTTATAAAGTATGATTTTTACCGTTTTTCATCTTTGCTTAAAACAAAAATGGGTTACAAGCAAATAACCGCGATTACAGGTTTTTTTTGCAAAAGAAATATGCAACTTTTTTTAATGCAGTCATGGAAAACAGTTAATTATAGTACATTGCATACAATGTAATACTTAACTGGTTTGCCTACAGTTTTCTCTTTTAAATGATGTTTTTAAGGAATTTATTGCAAGCGAATGAAAAGTAATTTTTTGAGTTTCTATCTCCTTAGTATTTACTTTTGGAAAATCATGAGGGATCAAATAGGGGAAATGTGCGAGAGATGCGAAGTATGCAATTATCCTGAGCTTTAAGGAATTGCACAAAAATTTTATTTATTGAAAATTCGGTCTACGATTTTAAGACTGCGACATTTTTAAAGCCCTTATAAATTTTGCAAGGAACAACGCAAACGAGTCTGATACGAAAATTTTAAAATATATATATATAACTTAATTGCGTATAAGAACTTGTTTTATTCAGTCAGCGTAAAAAAAAACAATTGCAGACAACAATTACTAGCAAATTTCGTTTTTGATTTTTACAAACCAGTCTGCTTGGAACGGTTCATTCATTAAAAACGAAATGCATATAATAAGCTAAATTTTTCGTTTTTGCTTAGAAAGCTAATGAACTTGGCGTACTTTTAAACAAATTCACAACCAAATCAACTTGACCGTGAGAACGTTACGTGCAACTAAACGTGCCAATTTATTTTCATTGTTTTTAAATTATGAAAATAGAATAAGCTTCAGGATTTATAAAACTAAACGATAATTATTGCTTTCTATTTTCACTTAAATATAATTTTGAAAGTTTATAGAAAAACGAAGATGTTTAAAATACGATTTTATAAATTTACGTTTTTTTCTAAAAAAAAAAGAACAAAAATATTTGCATAAGTTCGATTCAACTCAAAAAAAAACTATCGTGAAAGTTTAATAAATCTTATATAATAGGACTAAAAATTCATTTTATATGCAATTATATAAAGTAATTAGAAATATTTCATAAATTTAACAGTTTAATTTTTAGCATTTGAAGTAATATGTGTGAAATTTAGCCTTAAACTTTGACATTTAATAACTCTAAAAGAATTAAACAAGATAAATTTTTGGTAAAAAATTAAGATAAACAAACACGCGATTTTCATTTTTTACTTTTATTCTAAAAAGCAACCCTAGTTAATTCTACTAAACTATAAGTGTATTTGTTTCAGTCTTTGTGCTTTAACACCTTCCATTAAAAAAAAACAATTATTATAAATTAATAATTTTGTGCACAATAAAGTTAGTTAAAGTGACCATTGTACAATACTTATATGAGTAATAGTACAAAATTAGGTTTGTAAAAAAAGCATAGCGTTCTCAACTGAAGAAAATAAAGTTTCTAGAAATGAGAATTTTATTAGCAAGCTAAAATTTTAGAAGGCCTTAAGCTATACCGAATAAAAAATAATTCGTATCCAAACCATTAAGCGTTACATGCAAGCAATAAGTTTAGGTTCGGAACGACTGAAAAATACGAAACTATTATCACAAAATTGGCTCGTAAACTTAAAAATATACTTTTTTCAAGACAAGTAAAATCATATCCTGGACATAATAATGACATTAACTTTTGATACATTGTATAAAAGGTTAACATAATTTTCTTAGAGATAAAAGACATTAAATATGTTTGCAAATTAAGAAAATTAAATAGAGAAAAAAATGTAATTTCAGTGATAATAGCTATAGGAAGCTTTAATGTTTTATCTTTATAGAATTTTGCTAATTTCAAAAATTAAATTGTCATTTGCATAAAATCTTACTCCAGCCATAAACTACTGTAATTATTTGAAATTTCTCATGTGTAAATAGCAATATTCTTAAAAATCATTCGTTTAGTTTCCGAAAAATAATTGTATTTTGCAGAGTTGCAGAATCTTTAATATGAACTGAAAATTACCCCTTTATAGGTACTTACGATAATAAATAACCCTTCCAATTAAAAATAATTTATAATGACCATAAAACAGAAAATTAATAAGTAAATTTACAATAAAATCCACACAAATTATTCACCAAATACAATCCTATTTTTTCACTAGCAAAAATAAAAAATTATTTTTATATTAAAAAATCAATTGTTGTTCGTTTAGTTGATCATAGTTTGTAATGACTCCTGATTTTCTTAAATACAGTACTTGAAACTTCAAAGTTAGACTTAGCACAATTTTCTATAATTTTGTTTCTATAATAAAAAAACTATAAATTGAAAAATATTAATAGTATTAAAAATTTTAATCATATTTTAACTACAGTCCGGATAATAGAGTATGCATTTTGGGAACAAATTTTTATTCTTTATTAGGATATATTTATCATTTCTTAATGAGGTCCCCTAAAGAGATTATTGTAGTGATATTAAATTTAAAGGTTTATAGAATATAGATACATTGGTATAAGTTTTTCAATTAAAAAATATATAAATTTGACCAATTGGGAGAAATAAGTATGTCACTAAAACTGATTTCGAAAAGGTTATTACATTCTAATTTTTATAAGCGATAAAAAAAGCTGTTATTAGGATATAGTTATACATGAAGAAATGCAGTTACGCATTCAAGAGTGAATGAGATTATTTTTTATACGTAGCTAAAATAAAATTTATTAATCAAACTAGTAACACACAATCCAGTGTTATATAGGTTATTATTTTGCTTAATATTAAAATAACAAAAGTTTTGAAGCCTGTATCTTTATGTATAAAAATGTATGGTATGTGCAGTTGCTTGATTCTTTCAACTCGACTCCCAAACTAGATATTTTTGATAAACTGAAAAACCCTTGACCCGAAAGAGATAAACAATATCGAAGATCTATAACAGAGATTATTAGTTTATTTTTTGTTCTTATTTAATAAACTGAAATTGATATATGCGTCTAAAAATCAAAGAGCTTAAATCACCAATATTTTTAAATGTAGTATTTTTACGTCACTAGTATCATTAAAATAATTTAAATTTTGCTGTATTGGTGTTTTTAACTATTGCATGCATTTACAAATATTAATATTAAATTTTACGAAAATCTTCATTAACTATTGTTTTCTCAACTGAAATATATATTAATCGAAAGTTTTTTTTGTAGAATACATATGTAATATTCATGTATTTTTGATTGTTTTACATGATTATCAAATACGTAAAATTTGCATAATGCAACATCATATATACATCATTTTGACTATATGAGGAAAGCCATGAATTGGGTTAATAAAATTCAATTTGTTTAATGTCCTGCTTGTAGACTATTTAAAAAAAGAGGCTTTTGAAACGATAATTTTTAAAATGGAAGTATTTTAAAGCTTAATTTGTCTAAACTTTTGTTTTCTTACATTTCTATATGTTGTTTCCGTAAAGCTAAGCTAAATATTTATTTAAAAGTTATATTATTTTATAAAATAATAGACATAAAACAGTGACAAATCACCTATCTCGTAAAACAATATTTATCAGAAAAATGTTTCTTACAAGAATTTATTACGCAAGTGTTTTAAGTTTTTTTATCACTATTGTTATAGGATTATCGTTAAACTATTTTGATTGCAAAAATACGCTGATGAAAATGTTAACTAAAGAACTACTATCAGGATAAAACCTTATTTAGACAAACCTAAATATGTTTTAAAGAGCGAGCAAACTATAGAATACAACAATAATTCATTTATTTTACACAAATATACGTGATACCACAGTAATATCATTTAAATAGGTATACCACTTCGTGGTTCACGAAGCTTTTGTAATGATCATTTTACACAGATATGTATAAATAACTGAATATTTGGAATGCATTTGGTTAAAAATAGAAAAAATACAATTACAGTTTAAAGATAAAATCTTAGATCACTTTTTTGAATCTCTTTGCAAAATAATCCAATAAACTGTATTTGACTCATAAATTTATAAAATGTTTTGAAATATGTTGCAAAAAAGATTTATATAAGAGATAGATCATATATATTAACTACATTTACAAATAAATAGGCGGATTTGTTATTCAAATGTAACATTTCATACTAGAAAACTGAAATTACTTTTAATCTAATATAATATATTTTAATACATTATAATAAAATCATAAAAATAAACTTTTAGAAGTAAATTGTTTGTAAATTTGAAATAATTAGTTGTTTATTAGTTTAAAAACTTTAAACTCTTTTTTTTAACAATTCAAACAAAAAATTTACACTAGATTAATTGAGAAAATAGAACTATCATTTAACAGTATTTAGTGTTTAACTACACTACAGTGTATTAAACAGTAGCAGAAAATATAAGAAAAAGATAGTGTTAAAAACTTAAATGAATTAACCTACCTTATTTTTTTTATCGAATCAACTAAATATGAGAGCGAATAGTAATTTATTATTTTAGCTATACATAAATAAAATTAATTTTAAATATCATGATGACTATGTTAAATAAGCAACCAGAGGACTAAAGAGATACGCCGGAGGCTTAAGCAACGCGTGGTTTTTAATAGTCCATGCAGTAATTAATACTTATAAACAATTTTTTAACTTCTTTCTATAAATACAATTTTAAGCTATTTGTTTTTAGTACATTGTTTATACATGAAAACAAAGTTATTACATTCCCCATCTTTCAACACGATCAATTAATATTAATGTTCTTTATGTTATTTCTTAATATACTTTACGATAGAGACAAAAGTTTTTAAATTTTACACATTTCTGTGTTCTCTTACTAGCAATCATTTATTTCTCACTCAACGAAACCTGTAGATTTAAACATGTACACAGACATACTCATATAATTACATTGACGCAGAGCACATTTCAGCTATCTATACAAGCCACTACTTCTAAAAATTCTTTAACCACAGATGAGTAATGGTTTCAAAGTTTTTCATCGCCCAAATTGTAAAAACATTTATAAATTGAATTTCATTTTTTGATAAAAATCAGGTTTTTTATTTATTTCGTACATAAAAGTACAAAAAGTATAAAAAATTAGTAATTAAATGGAAAAAATTTCTATTTGGATTTTGAGCTAATATAAAATATCATAAAATTTAGTAAAAATATACTTAAAATTAATATTTATATACTTATGTTTCAAAAAATAAGTATATTTTATATATCTTTTCAAAGAGATTGTTTACTTGTCCAAAATTTAAGTAGATTTTTACTTAAAGCAAGTAGAATTTTTTATCTGTGTAGATTTATTAAAACTTTAGTAAATATTGTAGACATTTTCGCGACCAGCAAAGTTTTTCTGCAATCAGATAACGGTCATAGCCTACATTTTGAGAAGCATTAATAAAAGATTTATGTATGATTTATGATTTCAAAATTAATTAATTTAACACAATTCGAAAATTCAATGACCATTTTTTTCTAACCAAAGAAGTAAAATTAAGTAAATTCTGTAAAAACTAAAGTGATTCGTAATTTATATTTCTACCAATAAATATTGATAAGTAAATTTTACAAAAACATATTTTATACATAGATATCTTTCATTCTAAATTATTCCTTTTTTGTTACTTATTTTATTCTTTTAAAAAAAATCATTCTCTAAAATCTATTTAAATATTCGTTTTCGAAAAAAAAAAACCAAAAAAAATTCTTTAGATAAAACAAGTTTTTTATTCGCAGTCAGTCAAAATTTATAGTCATTTATATGAAGTAAAAAAGAAAAAATGCCAAGTTTTTTCTAGAAAAATTTGCAAAAGAATTAAGTTTTTTTTATCAATTATATAAGAAAAGAATAGCTAAGTCTGTTGTTTTCATTTGTTAATTAAAAAGTACAATTTTTCATTTTGTGAATACCATAAATTCGTAATGAATCTTGAACTTTTAACATTGGCATAATTTATACGTATTATTTTTAAATATAAAGATAGCTTGTGCACGTAGAAATCTATTTTTTTTCTCTCTAGTAAATTAATTTTTCTCTTTATACACTTAATTGAAATTCCATAAAGATGCTTAGATTTTATCGAATGTCTCTAACATTTTCTCTTACAGTGGAATTAACTTTGTCAAATTTATTAAACTTTAATATTTTATAATTAAATTATTATGTAATGGAAAAAAAATTGCAAATAAACTTATAGAGTCGTGTACGAAGCGGAATGGCGGATTTGTTGGTTTCTTGAGCTCGTTTTAGAATTTCGTCGCAAATTCACGTCTACTTTGAAAATTAATTAGAAGTTCTTCTTTCTAAAATGAGAAATTTATAAAGTATAACATGCGGAAAGATGAACATATAAATCTGTTTGTTGGCTTTGTCATGAGATGTAAGAACAGAAAAATGCTTTTATTATATTCCTTATTTTAACCCTGGAAAATTTATTGCTGAACTACTCCTTAAGGACTGTTCAGAAGTGATTAAATTATTTTTAACTATGAATTTGAAAAAGATGCCGCAAATTTAATTACGTTTATTGATGTTATTTTTAATAAAACAGGAAACTTGACAATATAATTTTTTCATGAAAGTTTCATTCTTAATTTTATCCCTAAGGAGTCGCGAATAGAATTATTCAATTAGAAATTACACACAACGTCATTAACAATTCTACATGAATTTTCCAATAATTTAGGCAACTAAAATTACATGACAGCGTTTTCTTCAAATTCATAAATTTATTATTTATTTTAAATTTGCTAAAATCTTACTAATAATCATATAAATCATTTATGGCCCTTTGGTAAAGAATTCAGTTTCGTATAAAAAAAAACTATCATCTTCACTATGACATTTCTTAATTTATGGCAAAAAATTGATAAACGAAGTTTATAAGAAAATTTTAACTACGTTGCAATTATGTTTACAATCAAATATTTGTGCAGCATAAACAAAAAGTAAAAAATTGGTTTTCTTTCAAAAATATCAGTAAAAATTTTAATCCATTTTCGTGAGCTATATGTAAACTTAACACTGATATCATAAGATATGTTAACTAAATTAGTCTTAACTCTATTTTTATACGAAAAAATGAAAAGGTTTTTCATTAGTTCTTGTAAATAAGTACTTTATTAAAAACTTGTGTAAAGTTTAAACTGAGTTACAATCATATTTTTATTCCTCCTATATAGAGGAGGAAACATTGTTTTTAGTTAAAATTATAGTTTTTTAAATATTCACGTGACAAAGATTACTTGAATATTCGTCAAATCAATAATTTTTTGATTCAATTTAGTATTTTTTTTCTAAAAATTTGAAGTAAAAAAAACACTAAAAACTTTTTTATTTGAATTTAATGAAAACTATTACAGATTCAATAAAAATTGACGAGAAAATGGAAGTACGAACTTATTTTAGAATTAATTATAATATGGTAGATTCAATAACATTTTTTAATAAATCAATGACATGAGAATAAAATAAAATTATATTTTTTAATATAATAATTACTTAGCAGTCAACAATATCTGTAATTTTTAAGCATTAATATGATCGAATTTTAATTAAACAATTTATAAAGTATAAAACGGTTTTCTTTGAAAAATTTACCAACAAATTAAATTTAAATAAATAATCTTAATGAAATTCAACACTTAAAAATACACAAAGAATTTTGCGAATACTCATATATTCTAATATCGTACACGAATGAAAATTTCTACTTATTATTTAGTATAAATCTACTTGATATTTGAAGACAAGTAAGAATGATATCATGAAAACGTTTTAAAATGACTCATAAATAGTAACGTAATCACCCAATGTAAGCATTAGAGTTACAAATGACGTCATTTACATCAAAAACATTACTTTATAACATAGCATAGTTCAGTGATTCTCAACCATTATGCTGTATTACTTTACGGTCCCGTGAAGATTCTTAAAATACGCCGCCAAATTCTGCGGTTGTATACAGTAGAATAGCTGAGGAGACTTTTGGTAAATGTAATTTGCTGTGTGGGTGTGCATCGAGAAGAATTTCAAATTATATAGTGGTATAGCCTAAGTATAGAGACGATAGGGAGACATAGTCTCTTCTTTCACAGTTAATTAAATATGTTTTTTTAAACTTATATTATTGTTAGTGTATCACCAAGTTTTTAAATTATTAAAAGTGTACAATGTCCAAAAAGAGGTTGAGAATCACTGGCTTAGCTGTAAAAAATACAGATCCGGCTTGAATAAAAAAGGTGAAGGAATCAAATATATGGTTGTTCTATATAGATTTACTACATCAGAATTGTTAAAAAATACCTATTTTTTCAGTGTATTAAAAGCATTTTACTTATGACATTTTCAACATACTAGTGAATTATTTCGTACCTTTTTTTAATATTATAAAAATAGATTAATTTGTTTATAAATAATATAAGTTTTAATAAACAATTCATTGCTTATTAACGAATGAGCTGAAATTAATATACTAATTGCTATTACTGAAAGCTTCTATAAAACTTAATAAAGCAGTATTAATTATCCATTTTTCTTGCTTTGAAAACAAAGCACTTAATTTTTTACAGATTCATCGATTTCAACACCATTGTTCTAAAAATTGTGCTTGTGTGTCAAGGGTTGATTTAAGTACTTTTTCACCACTTCAAAATGAATACAAAAATGATTTTAAAAAAATATATAGAGAATAATTAGTATTAAAAAAAGAAGTATGGAATGAAATTTTAAAAACATATTTAGTTGCATAAGAAAGATATTTTTGTAAGAACTCAAAAATATTCAAATTAAAAATGTCACAAAATTATAACCTTTGAAAATATCTAAAAAAAACATTTAAACGCTTATAAATTAAAAAAAAACACTGCTTGGAGTTAAGTAAATACTTTTAATTGGCTACGTTTCATATATAAAAATTAAAAATTCAGTTACACCAACTAAGACTTTTAAATTTGATTATAATGTTTTCTTATGTGAATTATTTCATTATATTCAGTACTAAATAAAATAAAGTTATATAAAAAATAAAACTTCATTTAAGTAATTATTGATTGGTGTACACTTTTTACAGTTTTTCGTTTAATATAAAAAATATCGAGATATTGGTTGCACTTAAAATTTAAAATTATTAGCTGTACGCCCAGTAAAACGTTGTTGAATAAGATTTCAATTTATTTTGTTTCAGTGCGCGTAATCTATTACTAATGATTATATAATTTAGTGTTGTTTAATTAAAAAAAAAACTATCGTGAACAAAATGACTTCAGGTATTTTACAATTTTACACCTTTACATTAAGTAAACACTAAATTTTTGCACAAAGTTTTTCTGATTTTTACTTCACTGAATTAAAAATTTTATTAATCTAATATTAACACATAATTTTGAATTGTGGCACAAAAGAGCAATTGAAATGCTTTTTTAAAGAAAAATGTAACAAAAACATTAAAGAAATAAAGGTAACAGTATAAGGCATCATGTTTGCAAAAAACTAGTAAAATAAACGTAACAACATAATATTGAAAGTGCATCTTAAAACTTCTAAGTGTTTTTTTAATATAATTTAAAAAGCATGCCCCACTCGTGGCCATTAGTTGCATGCAAACTTATTGAAGCCATTTGCGACCCAGTTGAAATTCTCCAATGAATATTATTTTAAATATGTAAAAAAATCAACTAAATTATCCATTAATAAAAAGATTTCAAATAAAATCCAAAAAAGTATATAGTTAATTGTAGGGTAATAAAATATTTCAAATTTTGTACGATAATAAAATATCTTGAATAATTTGTTGTTTTATTTTAATATACGCGGCCGAACTCAGTTTATTAAATTTTTAGATTAAGCATTCTGTAATATATGTTTCAAAGTTTTATTTAAATATAATTATCATCGAAACTAGCGACTTTATTTTTCTTAAAAACTATGTGTAAAATTATCAATGAAAAATTAAAAATTTTAACTACACTGAGAAAAACAGGTTATTTTCTTGAACGTGTTATTATTTTATTTTATATTTTATTTATTATTTTATTTTATTAGTATTTTATTATTATATATGTAATAATAATCACTTATAGTTAATTTAAAAATCTGTATATTATTATTTTTCAGTTTCTACTTTTAAATATATCTGTTATTAAATTTACACCATACGCGTTTACAGCAATCATCAAAGAAATTAAAATCTAAAACTCTTAAAGTTTGTATGACTCTTTAAATATTTACCAAAAATGTGAAAATAACAATAATTTTTTTTAGCAAAAATATAAATTATATTTACTACAAATGGAAATATTAATACTATACGTATTTATATACTGAGAGAAAAATTTATTAGAGTTTATAAAAAAAATTATAAAGGCTATTAAAAAAGTTAGTACCTATAGTGAATACTAACTTTGCTAGTACTGTTTATAAAATTCGACAATAAGAAATATTCTAATTAATAAAAATAAGTTAGTAATATTTAATAAAAAGTTCATAAAGCTTATTACCATATGTAATAAACTTTAGTGTAATTTTTATTAAAAATTATTTAAAAAGTTATTAACTAATATATAATTTGTAGATATTAATTTTAATAAATTTTTAATAGAGTTGAAACGAAAGCCTAACATAAAAAGAATAGTATACGAATGTTGAAAAATAATGGCGTCAAATATTTAAAAATTTGAAGTAAACTGACAAACTATGATATGAACTAGAAATCTGTTAAAATTTTTGTATGAATTTTATTTTGAATATATTAAAAAAAATAGAATATCAAAAAAATAAAAAATCAAAAGTTACTGATTTTTGTACTATACGAAGTAAAAAAAGTATATATAAATAACTTTATAATTGTGAAAAACTGTCTGCCATTATAATTACTTTAATAACAAGATAATAATAATAATTATTATTATTTTTAAATGTGCTTAATATTTATTATTATATGTTCATAAATTTACAATAACACGTAATACTCCAATATGCAACTGGAAAAGGTGTTATCTAAAAGTCCCAAAAACAAGATATTTAATATTAACTACTATATTTTTTTATGAAAAATAGTAAAAAATATCGCATTTGCTATCAAAATATTGTAAAAACTTTTATAAAAAAAGTTATAAAAAAGGTAATAAACTTTCTATTATATAATGTTACTAAACATTTATTTTTTTTATACAGATAAAATAATAAACCATACAACAAAAATTATAAAGAATATTACCTTTCATTATTACTCTTTACTAAAACTGTTTTACTAAACAGGTTTACTAAATTTTTCTCTAAGTGTATAGTTATCACACATCAGCTATCTATTCTTCTCAGTGTATATTTAAATTTAACTTTCGTTGCCCTGCAAAAACTTCAAGGGAGAATTAGTATTAACTTTATTGATATTTCGATTAAATTGTAATAGA
>AGDA01004652.1:0-26019 GCA_000281935.1 Mengenilla moldrzyki | reverse complement strand
TATATATATATATATATATATATATATATATATATATATGTGTAATACATAGACATTTATATCGTACATTTTTTTGAAAACAATTTGCATTTTTTGTTCCCTTATATCACAATAAAAATTCTACATATTAATCTATAAATACTCAACTTTAGCAATTTTATGAGCATCCTTAATCCATATAAGGAGCATATTACTCTAAATGAAATGTGCTTAACCATTTTTTGCCCGCAAGCTTAATTTAAAATGCCATAGGATCTCATAGGCCGGATTTTTTATAATTTTGCATATTGGCGGCACCTCCCTCTTTAATTAAAAAATGGAACATTCTCAATGAACTCATGAATACATTTGTGCTGATTTATTTATTTTTCATTATTTGGGAGAAAAATCCTATGTCATCAAAGTTAGGATCTGACAGTTGAATAAAAAATATTCCAATGGATATAAATTTCTACTCCATGCAAATTTCAAATAATGATATTGCACACTTATTTAAAAACTTAGGCTAGAACTAAATTAAACAAAACAAATGACTTCACTGTAAATTACAGCGAAATTTGAACTATATTTTTACAAAATTGTCAGTTACACTAAAAATATTGATGTACATAAAAAATATACAGAAATTTTCGACATTATTTATCAATATGATTTATAATTTTTCTGCGATATTTTAAAAAAAATACATAATGTCAACACACTCTCGGTCCGGACTAAACTTTTTCACGAACCGTAGGTTGAGTACCGCTGCTCTAAATGATTCTCATTAAACCTTAATTTTACATATTACAAAAAACATAAGCTGATAGATTCGTCTGCAATACATCTACCAAACATAACATTAAATATGATGATGTTTATGCTCTAAAAAATTCGTGTTTATATCACACTAATCATACAAGTACACAAACAAGATATATATGTGTTTGTGAGTAATAAATTTAAAAACAATACATTTTGTAGTGGTATACAGTTCTATTGAATTATAATTTTAAAGTCATGAAAACTTAAGAGCTTAATTCCGATTAAGTACTAAGAATAAAAGCAAATTGTAAGGCCCATAAAGCTATAAAAAGTTTATTACATCCAAAATGTTTAACGAAAAAAATGATAACTTTTAATTCATCCGACGAGGTTAAGGGAATTTTGTACTATTTCTATACAATGTTATAAAAATTAGTTATTTATAACAATTTAGTTTAAAAAATAATAATATAATGTAACATTGAAAAAATTAATACGATCTGAAGTATTTTTTTAAAAAAATATATTTTTGTATTTCAAACAATCGTAAATTATCATTTTTCTTTCAGAGCTTTGCAAATATTGTACACATTTCAAAGTTTTTTCCCATTAAATGTGTTTATGTATAAATAATCGAATATTTTTGTTTCAAAAGTTTTAAATATTATTAAAATCAAACAATTTTTTTTAAAATTTAATTTGTTATGCAAATAATAAACACCTGCAAAATTAAATCAAGTCTATTACTTTTTTTATGTTTTATGTTTGAAGGAAGTCTTAAAAATTTAATTTAATTCAAATACTATGAAATTTACCGCTTCTATATAAAAGTATAACTGTTTTCTTCCCATATGATACGCTACCGTATATATATAATATGTAAACTTGTATAAGAATTTTATAAAATTTCCATTATTAATACTCCTTTTTTTTAAATGTGTCCCCTGTACATACAAAAATGGTATCAATTAGTGATGATTTTTAGAAATCAACTTTCAAAATAATTAAGATCTAATTACAATATTTTAAAATCTAATGAATTAAATCGTGTAAGGTGCAAAAATTTTATAAACTTGAAAAATTTGTTTACTTTCATGTTAATTTAAACAATCGCGTGTTAGTAGCAATATGCGAGTATAAAAACATTAAGAATGTGCAAATTATTAAAATTGTAAATTAATTATTTAAAAGGAATTTCGAAAAGCACATCAAAATCATTTGCAATTATTAAAGAAAAAAGTGTGACAACAAATTGAAATAAATGGTGGAAAAATATTTTTTACCTTGTGAAAATTGGTTTTTTGGTGCTACGCTTGCAAAAATTTGCTAAATATAAATCCATTGTTTAAATCTACATATAAGTAATCAGTTTTACACATTAGCAAGCAATCAATTTCAAACATGATTATCAAGTTTATTTTCACAATTTTATTCACATTAGTTACATCCAACATTATTTTTATGTAAGTAAATAGCAGACTTAATTAAATAGTACAAGTATCTTTTCAAAAAGGAACAAGCCTGGTTCTGAGGAAAATGATGACAAAATTTTCACATTTGAATTGGCACCAAGAAAAACTGACAACTTGCAAACATTCTTAAACTCTTTTAAAGACGGAGAACTGAAGACACTGCGAGAAATTCGCACATCAGCTATTCGTACAATCGGTCGGCAGAAAATTAAAAATCCGCCTTCAGAAGGAGCCTATGATACAAATGATAAGGAAAAAATTGAAAAAATCAATTGGATATTATGTCAAACAGTCGATTATCCACCTCTTCCCAACTGTCCGGATTGTCATTATTGTAAAAATCCTATTAACGTACTATCAACGTTTCAAAAGAATATCGATCAATTGGATAACACCGAAGAAACAACAACGAAAAGAATTCGATACCAAACTCGACTATTAGATCGGATAATCCCAAAACGAGGTAGCCAAAATGATGATGTAGACAATGAGCCAACACATCGTCCTGTTTTCATAGATCGAGATCTAAAAGCAGAGATACGCACTAGGGATATTCTAAAAAAAGCGTACGATGAGAATCGTATTAGTTTACGGGAATACATCATTCTCATAACTCAACTAAATCGAGTAAAATTTGTATGAATTTTATTAAAAATGAAATTAAGATTTTGTATTTATAGAGGAGTCCACCTAAATTAGCGATTAAAGGACGATTAATTCCAATCAACAGCGAGAACACAGAGGAAAAGCTTGATGCTGATGTCAGTCAAAAAGCCACCAATGATGCTGATGTTGATTTCACTACAACTACAGTCAGGTCCACATCAACGACTAGTAATGATTAATAACTGAATGCAAAAAAACTATTTGTAACCTGTGAAAAAAAACGATTAAATATACATATATTTTCACGTAACTTCTATACATAATTGTTAATCGAGTAATTCAAATATGATACGATAAGTCTTCATCTTCATCATGTTTTGTTTGTAAATGTTTAATTAAAAATCGCTTCATAAGAAACATCTTCGAACAATACGGACATTTGTATGATTCGGTATCATTCAATTTAGCCGGATCAAAATTGATACTTTTATTAAAAATTTCTGATTTAATGTTACCGGCTATATTATTGACAGAGTTATTACTGCTATCCATACTGCTAGACATGTTATACGAGTAACTTTTGTCTGTAAAATGCTTTTGAAAATGGTATTCGAAATTGACAAAACTAAAGGAAAAAAATTAAATAATTTTTTTTTAATACAATTAATATGTTACGTGGGAAAAACGGATCCACAAAGTGGGCACTTTAGCCTCTTATGCTCATTAACTATATGTTGATTTTCATGATAATCAAATTCCTTTAGTTTATCGAATTCTAAATATAAAATAGCAATGAAATAATAAAGTTATAAAAATAAAAAAAAAGAAATAACCAGATAGGGAAATAATGGTTATTAATTAAAGTTGGTAGCATACAATGGCGTAGTGATGGTAAAGGGACATCGTGCACAGGGCGCTTACAAAGGGGCGCCAAACGAATATATTTTAGTTATATTATACGATTTTCGAATAGGGGCGCTAAAAATATATTATGTACGAGCCCGAGATAAACTCATTACGCCACTGCTAGTATTATATAAAATAAAATATTTCGAATAACAGATTTTGATAAACAGGGTAATTTATTTATGCTGTTTATTATCAGATTTCTAAAAGTAAGCCTCTTGAAAATTTAACAATTTATTTCGAAGCTTATACACCATGCTTTATTTTTCTTATTATATTAATTAACTATAGAAAAAAAAAATTAAGTGAAAACTTTTTATAATCTTCTACGTATTATTTATCAATATTGAATTCTGATTGCAGTAGTCTTGTAATCAATTATATTACTCTCATAATTAACTCTTAACGGTTCGAAAATATTTCAATTAAAAGTACAATGTTTCCTGTATCACGGCATTGATTCGTTAAGTGTTGAATTGAAAAATTTCAATTGTATATAAAAGAGACTCTAATAAATTTGTTTATATTTTTAAAGGCCGCAGTATATAAATACTGTAATGTCTTAGTATAATGAAGAAAACAATTTTATTATTTGAACTCGTAATTAAAGAATGGCTTTATCCAACCTTTATAATAAATTTGTTATTATGTAGAATACCGTAATATCTTAAAATCGTTTGATTAAAAAAACTAGTGTTTTAGGATTTTTTTTAGTGTTTTTTTAGACCTAAGTTAACATTTTTTTAAATTTTCCAATTCACATTCAAAAGCAGTAGATTATATCTGTATCAATCACATATATTTTTTGTATTAAAAGTATATGTTTCCAAGTTTCACAAAACATTTCTTCAAACGTCGATAGTCTAAATCAGTGATTCTCAATCACTGTGCTGTGGTACTTTATGGCGCCGCGAAATTCATAAAATGTGCGCCAAATTTTACAGATGCATGCGGTAAAGTAGCTAAAGAAACGTTTGAAAGATGCATTTTGCTGTGTGGGTATGCATCACGAAGAAATCCGAAATATATAGTGGTATAGCTTACATACAGAGATGATGAGGAGGCATATTCTCTTTCGTAGTGAACTTTTTTTTAATTTATCTAATTGTTTATGTGCCACAAAGTGTTTAAATTATGAAGTGTGCTGTGTACAAAAAAAAATTGAAAATCACCGATCTCGACAAATGTAGTTGACGAATTATATAAATACAATGGTAAGCAATGAAAAACGTCTTACTTAATGTTTCAAAATTTAAATTTCGTCTATTTCTACCATATTAGGGTTTAAAAGAGCTTTCGAGCTGTTTTTAAAATATATAAAATTTAAATTAAAAGCAATATTGAATTTTCAAAGTAAATAAAGAACAATTGTTTCCTTAATATTTAATCGTTTAAAGGTAAGGAATTAATCTTTAACTATGTGAAAATATATTTAATTCTTATTAAATTATAATTTAGTACAGAATTAATAGGAAACATAGTAAATTTAAACTCAATATTGTAATAATTGTGTGTGTGTGGAAAAATAAAATATCTTTAATATTTCTTAAATTTTGAGCTTAAATTTTTATTATAATTTTTTAAAAAAACCCATGAGAAATTGTTCTTACTCCTTAAATATTCTGATTATTTCAGTAAAAATTATTGAAGAAATACCCGTTGAACAGTATGTACATTTATATGGTTTTTTATGAGATTTTAAATGGTTCAAGAAAAATTTTCGATCTGGAAACTTTTTACGACAATAAGTACACAAACTGACATTCAAATCATTATCTTCTGCACAAATTTTATCCTTAACCATATTGTGCTTAGTTCGATAATGGGTCGCCAAGAACGGTTTCGACATGAATTGCAAATCACATTCGGTACAATGAAAATTCTGCAACCGCATGTGACTTTTTGCGTGCCGTTTTAATGCCGGAAAATTGTTCATCAATTTTTCGCATAAATAGCAAAGAAACACTTCGTTTTGGTTTTGATGTTGACTCGATTCCGGCTCCGGATTTTGATCCGGTTCAAAAACTTCAATTGACTGAGCCAGAAATTTACTCGGTTTAATATAGATGTCGTTTAGAGAGCTCGGCGAGTCCGGTGCCGATCTTTGTGTCATTTGTGTCATATCAAGCAGCCGTGGTAAGTAATACTTTTTGTCCGGCTGCGTCTTTGGTGTCATTTTCGTAAGACCGTTGCATTGCCTATGTGAATGTCTCTCAAAATCGGCGAGTCCGCCAATCGAGACATGACAATAATTGCATTGTAAAGAGATAGCAGTTCGGTCCGGACGCTGCGATGATTCCAACAGCAGATGCGCATTTACTGGCGAGTATGTGCTGCTCATTGAATCGTTTGTATCGTCTGAGGCATCCATATCCGCATCGGAGGGCAATAGTCCGTTTTTCACAAACGGAGGTAGTTGTCCGTTCTTGTGCCGCTGCATTGTCTCACCTCCGTACAGCTCTAAGTTTGTTTTCTCGCACATCGTCTTGAACTCGTAAGTCATTTTCAGTTTTTCAGCGCACATTTCGCAAATCGTAGTCGGGAAGCGATCCTCTGTATCTACCTGAAAGATACCGATTTCGAAATTCGCGCATCAGTTGTTCGTAATGTAAACAAAAGTCCGATCAATGATACTTACGTTAATGTTCGTAACGTTGAATAGCAGTATTGAGAAATTCGTTTTTTGGCCGTCGATTTCTAGCTCTTGAAACAATGAGATCATTTTGTAACACTCGTTTGGTATCTGACAGTTGCACTTGATTCCGCACGTCCGACACGATTGGTTGCAGCAAATACTCATTTTAAACGCCGACGTTATCCAAAACCGAGAAGAATTTCGATAATTTATTTACAGTCTTCAGCCTCCTCCACCACCATTCACTAAATACGGCCCTAACTATTTTAAGCACAAACACCAACTTTGGCTATGAGACGCGCATTCAACAACATACAATGCGCATTATTTAATAGTTAGGGCGCAACTACTAGTATTATGGACGTCGATCGGTAAGAATTACGCGCGATTTTTCGAATTTCAGTTTATATTTTCGCCGTAAATATATAAGCATTCGCTACGAAAATGGTATCATTTTGTTGCAATTGTTTTTAAGTTAATTGTTTGTTAATTTTTTTTAGACGGTCGGAAAAAATAATAAAATGCTAATGCATTTGAATTACCGAATTCGGGTAACATTGCAAGATTCCAGGACATTTATCGGCACATTTAAGGCTTTCGATAAGCACATGAACTTAATTTTAGGCGATTGTGAAGAATTTCGAAAAATTCGAATCAAGAATACAAAGCAAGAACGTGAAGAAAAGCGTGTACTCGGCTTCATTTTGTTGCGAGGCGAAAACATTGTTTCCTTAACAGTAGAAGGCCCGCCACCACCTGAGGAGGGCTTACCACGAGTTCCAATACCTGGTGCGATTCCAGGTCCGGGTGTTTGCCGGCCAGCCGGTCGTGGATTACCATTAGGTGTTCCTGGCGTTCCAGTCGGATTACAAGGCCCAGTGCGTGGTGTCGGCGGACCATCACCGCAAATGATGGCTCCGATGGCGGGTCGTGGTCAAGTAACTGCTCCACCGCAAATTGCAGCAGTGCCGCGCGTTGGCGTTCCACCGCCAGCCGGCATTGTTCCACCACCTGGTATGATGGCAATGCCACCGCCGATGGCAATGGGTCGCGGTGCACGACCCCCAGCTATGATGGGACCACCGCCTGGCATGATGCGTGGCGCACCGCCGCAACCGCCTCGTCCGTTCTAACAAGTCATTTATTCGTTTTTCAATTTTTTTTATTTTTCTCAAAAAAATTTGTAAGTTTTTTTTTCAAAATGGAAATAAAATTCAAACTTAAAAGACAAATTTCAAATGAAACGAACTAAGTCCTAACAATGAACTAACAATTAATTTAAAAAATATAAAACTGTCAAACGTTTTATGAATTACACTTAGGACGCTTTAGCATACTGAATTACTGAACTATATCGAATAGCACTGTAACCGTTCTGATAAGCTGATACGAAATCTTTACTAGTCGTTGTATGTGCTTCTTTCCTCATTTCCATTGATTTAAGTATCATTTTTGAACGCTTTCTTGGCGGTAAACTATGTTGGTACTGATGTTCGGATTCTGCAGCTCTGTTGTGCTGGGAATCATTTATGTCTGGCGAACTAGATGGCGATACTGGTGACGAATTAGGCGGCGTTAAAATAGTGTTTGCGCGATGAGTGTTGTCGTGTTTATGGCCGTCTTGAATACCATGCGTAACAGAAACTAAGGCCTCTTCAACGCGACGTCGAATGTTGTTGCTTTGTTGAAATGTGTCCAATTTACAAAATGAATCAGTTTGTGGAGTACTTATTGGAGCGGACAGTAATGATTGTGACAGTGATAACGATGACGGTAACGCTAATGTTGATCCAATCTCTGAGGACATTGATGATTTTGGAGATGTTGTTAAAAAGTGTTCTGATCGCTGAAAATGAGTCGGGAAAAGACTACATTGATGTTGTATTAAGTCTGTACGATAATTTGTATTTGTAATTTGATCTTCAGATGTAGCAGATATAATATTTGATAACGTTGCGGGTTGAGTCAGTAAATGAAGTAGACTTGGTTCGGTTGTGTCAAAAAGCGCACTCCGACTCGACTGTTCGTCTGATTGAACGACCATTGGTGACTCTGTGGTGTTATTGTTATTGTTTCCAGAACTGGCGCCAGCCACTGCTAAATGGATTAAAGTTTCCGGATACAAATCGTTCTCTTTTTCGCTACTAGGAGACAAATAGCTGTCGTTGGACGTGTCTTTGGCTATGTCGCTGCTGTTGGATGCTGCGCTACCCGATGACATCTGACCATTGTTCTCGGAATGGTTCTTGATGTGCATCTCCATACATTTCTTAGACGTGAACGTATCTTTGCAAATAGTGCACTTGTATACCTTTTCTCCATAGTGTGCAACTTGATGCAACTTTAGTACGTGATTGTAGCCGAACGATTTACCGCAAATGTCACACGAATAAGGTTTTTCGCCGGTATGGGTACGCGAATGCACTTTTAGCTGCTTCGAGCACGTAAAGCCTTTTTTACATATTGGACACACATACGGTTTTTCGCCGGTATGTGTTCGCATATGTATAACTAATTGTCCGGATTGGATGAATGTTTTATCGCAGATGTTACACTTGTGCGGCCGCTCGCCTGTGTGAATGCGCATATGTCGATGTAGTTTGCCCGAATGTTCGAACGCGCGCGAACACACTTCACATTTGTACGGACGTTCTTTGGTATGGATACGACGATGCACACTTAAGTTCTCCTTGACGCTAAATGACTTTGAACAGAACTCGCACTGGAACGGCTTTTCGCCCGTGTGCGTGCGATAATGGCGCGTCAGTCGTGCCGGCACTGCGAAAGTTTTCGAGCATATATTGCACTGATATGGGTCCTCCGGCGTTCTTTTCATCTGATGGCCGCGTTGATGGCCTTGAAATTCGGTCCGATTCGAGCACACTTTTTGGCACAACAAACATTGTAGTGTTACCGGACTACTTGACTCTGTCAGTGGTGTCACGATTGCTACACTAGTGGCCGTGTTTGGCACTATTGTTGTACTAGGAACGCTAACAGCTTGTATTACGTTCTCCATCATTGAGCTGTGTTTAAGAAAAACATTGATTACAAATCCTGAGTGTCAAGAAAGTTTTTCTATTAATTTTTCTATGTTCTAAA
This sequence comes from Mengenilla moldrzyki, assembly GCA_000281935.1. Classification (NCBI taxonomy): domain Eukaryota; kingdom Metazoa; phylum Arthropoda; class Insecta; order Strepsiptera; family Mengenillidae; genus Mengenilla; species Mengenilla moldrzyki. The sequence continues at coordinate 16,554 of AGDA01004652.1, read as the reverse complement.
ATTGTTAGAACAATGTTTTAACAACGATGAAACATAAACATTGATCTAGCATAAGAAAAAATTGACATGCTCTATTATTGTTTAAAACATATGTTAATTCCGTTTGAGAACAATGATTTTAATATTGGTGTGTCAAAACTCTTTTTTCATTTTGTGTATTCTTAAATTTTAATCAAGTAGTTGTTAATAGACAGTGTGAGAAAAAAAAAAAGAAAATATGAAAATTGAGTCTAAATGTTATTAATTTTAAATTACGTTTTTATGTATATTCCATTTTTTTATTTATGTAATATAAAAAACATATTTAGAACATGATACAAAATAATGTGAAAAAAAAACTTAAAAAGTGCTGTAATAACATATTCATAATATATGTTCAAAGCATTGTTTAAAAAATGGTTAGCAAAATCTAAAAAAAAACATAGTTTTAACGTTAGAAGAACATAGACAGTTGTTTCAGAACATTGTTATAACAATATTTTCTGAAACATTAACATGTTGAAGAAATATTCCGTTACACAGGGAAGATACATGAGGCTACCGATCGTGGTGAATTTACGAACTTATTGCAGTTTATTCGTTCATTTCATGGTACGTTTCTTTTCAAATGCAACAATTAATCGTGCCATATTAATTACTTTGTTATGTGCAATTTTCTTTTTATGTTTTTTTTTTTTTTGTTAGGAAAACGTTAAGTGAGAAAAAAAATCGCGCTAAAAATACTGCGAAAAGTTTCGCACATTTTTTTCTCGGTATATAATTCTAATCAGAAAATTTCGCTTGGATTTAGCGAAATTATTCAGTTATAATTCTAAAAATATATTTATTTTTTTACTTTCTGATCTTAAATTTAGAAGAAACGGTTTCGGAAAATCAATTAGCGTATAGTAGTTTATGTATGTTTATATATAAATCACTGTGTGTGTGTGTACATTGTTGTTGCTCTTAAAGAAATTAGTTTTTTGTAGTTGAATATTTCCATTACTTTCACTAGAATATCGACTTTAAATTATAATTTTACAAGTACGACTTAAACGTATGTATCGTAGACATAGAGGTTGATGCTTTAACTTAGTTACGAAACGACAATAATGACATAGTAGAGCGGGTAGTGGGTAAAATATGCGATCTAAAAAGGGTTTTATCTAAACTAGGAAGAATAGAGTTGTTACCTTATGGGTGTCGTTTTGGATATTGTTGTGGGTGTCATGGAGTATCCACTCGATGTTCTCTTTAGGGAGGACACTAACGAAACGGCCGGTAAGTCTGAATTGCGAACAACGACGCTCTTGGTACCAACGTCTTCAGGCTTTTTCAAATGAAGTACCAAACCAACCATTTCTGTAGAAGCAATGTTTTCAGTAAATTGAATTAAGAGAACGTTTTGATCATTTGCACACATATGTACGTAATTGAGCACTGACTAAAAATTCGGTTTGTGGGTAATTAAATAGGGAATTGATTAAAATTAAATATGTATATAAATATATAAGTGAGAGTGTTGTGTGCAAGTGAAAAACGAACGTCCTTTGTGGTGTGTCTATGTACGACGTTATGCAGGAAAAATGTAAGACACGAGCAGTGAAGTGCATGAGGCAAAGTACCACGGCAAACTGTTTGAATTTTTTTAATTGAGTAAGTGCAATTTTTTCACCGAATAGATTGGATGCGCAACGAAGCAACGAGCCAGCGAAAATCCACAGTACCGAGCCTCCACGTGAAAACCCATTCAATTTTTTTGTTACGATCACCGACCTCGTCAACGTTATACGACGTGGGGCTCAACTACGACGAACCTGATTCTCTACTACGGCTTGCAACCCGAAAAACAATCAAGCTGGTCGGAAACAACCCTTTTACACTCTTACTATTAGACACATATAGCATACTACACCAAAATAAAATTCTTATTCTAATATTCGTAAAAAAAATATGTATGTTAACTTACTGTTAAAAAACATATTGTGCAAAATTTAAAAAAATGTGCGAAATTTCGCATAACGGAATTTAAATCAAGTAATATGTACACTGGAAGAGTTCTTATTTTCGGTCTTGGGCTAGATCAGTGACCACTTTTCACAGTTATTTCCATATTATTAATATGTATATCATTTAAAGAATTGCGCTAATTTTTTTTACTATTTAAAAAGACGAAAAATATTCAGTTTACTTACTGTTAAGTAATGACAGATCCGTATCAACTTATTGGAGTAAATTGCACAAGTTATTTTATTAACTGATTTCTGTTATAGTAACTCTACAGTAAAGATTACGAGCCTTATTTACAAAGGAGTTTTTAAGTGTACGCTACCAGTGCAAAAATTATAATGTTAAACTCCTACACGAAAAACTGAACGTTACTACACGCGTTTGATATTAGCGTTGTTGAGAAGTCAAACAATTGATGTGTGTAAGGAAACGTGCCGCGTGGAGGCTCAATACAATGGATTTAATGCTTATAAAAGTACACTTTTAGCATGTATTTAGGCCCACCGCAATGTCGATCTTTAGTTTAGAGACTGAACTAATTGCCGGCTATTCTAGACTGGTTCACCTAAGCGAATTTCTAAATTATTGCACGTTGCAAAATACTATATGGTTAAGACCGGCAATTTTACTACCTCTCCAAAGACTTGAAATGGCATTGAAACTGTGCTATTATGCAAATTAGAATACACGTGTACGTTTCGAAGCAAATGCTCAATAAATCCATTGTACCGAGCCTCAAACACTACACGTTTATGTTTACATTTTTTTCTCTCTATTTGAATGATAAAAAAGTAAACAAGAATAGTAGTAAAATATTTCTCGGATTATATTAAGTAAAATGTAATTGCTTAAGTACACGTTTTTTGTAAAATTACTATTGTTTAACTTTAGGGAGTACGGTAGTCGTACCGTTCTTTAATTTCTTGACCAGAGTTAACATTTTTCTCTGTAATCCACTTTCGAAAAAATCGCATAAAATTTCTATTACATTTCTTTAACATTTATAACTCTCGCTTATTTTTATAATTATTAATCTTACTAAATTTTATTGTGAGATACAAGACTTCATTCTTTTCCAATAGATAAAATGTACTTATACACATAACTATATAAAACATTTTTAAAGTGACTACATATACACATATAAATTATTGCTAATTTATACATAATTTATTTATAGGTTTTCAGTATTAAAGTTACTAGAAATATCTAGTTATTCGAAAATGAAAAATTGTAATTTTAATATTCGAACATTTAAAAAAAAACAAATATTTTCGTAACATGTTTTTATTTTTTATTGTTCTGATATCAATTTCAAATAATAATATTTTTACACTTAAGTACGCATTATATTTACATATAGATAACACTATCTACACTCTATCATTCTGTATGTAAAGTCTTAACAAATATTTTATAGCAACGTTTGATAAAGTATGATCGCTAAAAAAATAAAGACAAATTTGTTACATTTATATAATTATTATTATAGTTATAGAATTATTCTAAAATTCGTATGTATGAAATGAACAAATAAGTAACTTGATTTATATTATAAAAATTTAAATTAATTATAAATAAATGTTTTTTTACAAGGTAAGCCACGAAAAATTTAAAAACTTCGTATCGGTCCATAATTAAAAAAATTGGAGAAATATTACGTTATTATTATTGTTTTCATGTTATTAAAACAGGGTTTGGCAACTAGGAGCTCGTGGCCATTAAAACACTCGCGAGAAAATTTTATGGTGACCGCGTCCAAAAATACAAAAATAGTGTGTACTTGTTTCTGAACATGTAACGTATAAAATCGAAATTACCATAATTTATAATTGTCGTCTATTTTAATTAATGTGTGTATGGATAAAAATGCTTATTCGGATAGTGTAAAAAAATTACTTTATATAAAAAATATCATAGAAATTAGCAAAAAAATACATAAATATAAAATTCATATACATATATAACAGAAAATAAATATATTTATACATCTTTTAATAATATAGTTCTACTTGTCCCAAAACCAAGTTGATTTTTACTTAAAGCAAATAGAAATTTTTATCTGTGTATAGTGAGCTAAAAAAACTAGTCAGTTAACAACATTCACAAAAATGACTGCTTAATTTAAGGAAAAAATAACACTTAAAGCGGAAAAAATATTTTTTCTTCTAAAATTTAAAATTTCGATGCTTAATTTTTTTTTGAAACTGTAAAAAATTATTCTTAAACTCATGAGATTTTTAGTCTTAAAATAATTTTTTAAAAGCAAGAACATTTTTTCTTAAACTAGGTTTTTTTAGTCTAGTATTTAGATTTTTTTCTCTAATTATCCGAATTTTTTAACTAGATTTGAGAAGAAACGCGTAATTCTAAAGCTATATTTGTAACGGTCCCTACTCTTACTGCTTCCCTACCGAAGCAGAATGTTGAGTAGGATATAGGTTTTTTTAATTTGTGCGCAAACATCACTTCAAATCATAGACAACAAGAATGCTATAGCTGATTAATGACTTTCTCATACTGAATTGTCTTATTTTGTTTCATCCCACTCATAAAACCTGAGATGTATATCGCACTTCATTGAAAATTGGCCTTTTATTTGTTGAAAAGAATTTACAAAACCAAACCGATTCTGCCCGATAGGTTAACGGCTACCTAAGCAAAAGTCAGTAGAATTCCATTAGCAGAGCGGATGTGATTCGAAACTCAAATCGTCACTAAGCAGCCCAACAGTATTAAAACGACAAACGGCTAGCGGAGCAAAATCAGTAGGTCATATTTTTACCTGATGAAGGCCGGTGAACGGCTAGCTAAGTAAAAAGCTGCAAGTGATACCTGCTGGGACAAGTCCTCCGACCTCTTTGAAACATCGGATTTCGAGTATGGATGCAGACGCAAACCATACTAGTAATCTGTTAACAAAGTTAACATTAATGATTACTGTTATGTTTAGAGTATCAGCTAAACATACATCGGTCAGTGATGAATGGGAGAATCGACTGTATAGAGCAATACCTGTGGTGCTGGTCTCGACCGAGCAGTCTTACATTATAGCGATCCACAGTATCGCAACTGTTTAGAACTCTTCAGAGTTCTTTTCATTTAGAAATCAGAAATCGATCTCCCCTTCGAACGAAAAATGCGAGTGCTTTTATACGCAAAAATTTTACATTGCGCAGGGTAGAATTCACCCCTTATTTTCATGACGAGAAACGAAACTAGCGCGTCGTTCATGCTGTACACAAAATTAAGTTAGCATATGAACCATGGCCAAAAGTTTACAGTACCAATGTTCACATTAAATTTAAATTTTAGTACAAGCTATATACATTTGTGTTCTACAAAGTTTGATAACACTGGAAAATTCAGTATATTAAAATATAAAATACAAATTATGTTGTATAGTAAGTAATCATTTGTTAAACATATTGGTTTTCGGAAACATATATTTTATAATTTATACTTCTATTTTAAAATAATCTGTGTATTCATATTTAAGAATTGGTCTTTAATAGTGAGTTCAATGATGCCGATCATAGTTTTTCAAGTTGAAGAAGTAACCACTTACTGTGTTAAGGTAATTAATAGTGTAACTTTATTTCTTTTATTTACAACCAAGGAACTTTTTTTATAAAAAAAAAATGTAAAAAATCGACTTTTTACTGTTAATAAATTATAAGACATACAGAGGTGCAAAAATATTATTTTTGATTACAAAGCTATTTAAAATATAGTAGCAATAATTTAAAGTGAAATTTATAAAAAATGTTTATTTTACGATAAACTTGTTTTTACATAACTATGTGTATTAAAAAGAATCGAGTTTCCCGATCACTTTAATTTGTAATGTTTTAAATATTTATGAAATTTCAATTTTTAAAAACTAATCATGAACCAATCTCTTACAGTATTGATGCTCAAAAATTTATTATGATTATTTTTTCCAATCTGTAGTATCATTGCTTAAGTAAACTGTGCCAAATTTAAAGTAGCGTTCGAAAAATTCTTTTCTGGCTTTAAAAAGGACCCGAGGTTGTTAGTGTTAGTAAGAAAAGTGATGAAGGTGACGTATAAAAATAAATTTATTATGAGTAACTAATTATTATTCTTCTTTTTTTTTTAATTCAAGCTTGTTTTTTTTTTCTACATAATTTTTAGTTTTTTTTTTTTTTCGAGTCAACAAAAATTGTTTTGTTAAAATGGATTATTTGTTGTCTGTTTCTAAATTAAAATCTCTCTATATTTATGTATTTTTATTCAAAATCATAGTCTTTAAAATTTGAAATTTACAACCAAATTCACAATTAAGTTTAATTTAAAACTAAAGTGATCACATTTCCATTGAGACAAAGTGGAATGAAAATAGAGCTTTAGCCTTAAACTTTTCTTTCCAAAACTAGTGAAAACAGTCATACAAGTAATAAAAAATCTAAATATGAGACAAAAATACCTAAAGAAAAATTCACTTTGTTTTTAGAAATTATTTTGAGGCTAAAAATTTTGTAAATTTAAAGATAATTTTTACCAATTTTAAGAATTAAATTTTTTTAAATTTAGAAGAACAATACTTGTTCTACTTTAATTATTATTTCCTTCTTAAATTATGCAGTCATTTTTGTGAGTATAGATAAGCTCATTAAAAAAAAAACTTTTATACTTCAATAACTAAAAAGTAATTCTTTATAAAAGCTTCCAAAATTATACTTTGGTGATAAAAAAATAAAGTTTTATTTTTAATTCCAAAAACAAAATCATGACAAATCTGACATCGAAAATGTAGATTTGGCAACATTGGAACTTGCGCTTCTTGTACACCAATAAAATCATTGAAGTAGCTCTGTGATCAAAAAAGCGCGAATTTTAAATATTCTATTGCGATTTTTTAGCAAAATGCAAAACGTAATAAATAGTTTAAAAGGTACAGCTTTAGAAGTTGCTAAATATTTAACACCAGTTCTAAAAGTAAGTTTTCTTTAGAAAAAAATATTTTATTATCTTAAATGTTCTCATTAATTTCAAATCTTATCAAAGACAATTAAATAATTTTTTTTCTATATGTACTGATAATGTTTAATAAAAATAAAACTGATCAAAATTAGTTCTTTTGAAATCAAACTTTCACCGAATAAATATTCAAGAGTTTTTTATCTTATAAATTTGGCCTAAAACTAAAGAATACAAATATTTGAATTGCTTGACATGCACTTGTTTACAAATGCTTTTATTCTAAACGTACATAAAGAATTGTTATCCACCTTAATTAATATTAGACTAACAGCCAAGCGAGTTGCACTAAATCTTTGGAATAGTGAAATCACAATGATCTAGCTGTAAAATAAAGTGTGCATCTTACATAAATGTAAGATTCCTGTGAGCTTACTATGATATCATAGTGAGGTTCGAATTTGAATGCTCACAGTGATATTATTGTAAGGATAAATGGTTCGCAGGGCAACAGTCAACAAATGTAAACTAACGTTAAAAAATTATAATCATTAATTAGAAAGATGCATTTTTTTCTTTTGGCTTTTATTTATTTATTTGTTAGATGAGAATATTTCAATTCAAATTTAAGTAAACAAATTCAGTTTTTGATTATACGGAGCTCAATGAATATTGATTAGGAATCAAAATTTCAAGAAACTGGTGTTTTAACACCAGAAGAATTCGTAGTTGCTGGTGACCATCTTGTACATCATTTTCCTACATGGCATTGGGCAACCGGTGACGAACTAAAAGCCAAATCGTACTTGCCATTGAATAAGCAATTTCTAATTACCCGAAATGTGCCATGTAGTCGCCGTTGTAAGCAAATAGAATTTCTCAATGATCAAGAACATTTTATCGAATCGGGTGATGATGACTGGATAGACACCAAACAGTTCTATGTAAGCGCTGACTCCGAAGAAGTAATTGCCGATTTAAATTTGGAATGTGGCGATTCAGCTAAAATCAACATATCACAAAATATGAACTTCGAGGATAAAGATGATGCCAATGAAGAAGCAGTCGACATGGATGAGTTTTTAGAAAGTAATTTATTGGATGATGACCAAGTATGATCTTCATTATAAAGCAATTAATAGTTTCTTTTGGTGCATACGTAATATATTCGTTTACCTAACTCTACTCTAAATAAGGTTTAAAAAAAATATAACATGAAATTTTATTTCAAATATGTTAATAGCTACTTACAATTTTAAGAAAATTAGTTGATACACTAAAACAAATTTTTAATTTTTTACACAATTTCAGTACATTATAACATTGATTAAAAAATATTCAGAGTAAAAGTTTTATCCACTTTCCTGTTTTACGCATAAGTAACGCAGATTTGAACTCTCGAATGAGTAAAAAGAAATCAAAAAAGTGGTTATTAATATAAAATGGCTGAGCGTGTAAGCTAGGACTTAAACTGCGAGGATTGGCATATTTCAAAAAAAAAAGAATAAATTAATTTAAAGTTTTTATTGCCGTTAAATTTTAAATTTTATATTTATTTGAGGTTGCGAATAAATTTGCAATATTAAATAGGGTCAAGAATGAAAAAGTTTAGGAAGCTTTGGTGTAGATCATTGTAAGGTAAAAAATTAGATAGCATCAATGTTTTTGTTAGGGTTTTATTTTATATATTATTATTACAAACAATTTAAAAAACGAGACTTATAAATGAAGTAAAAATGTAATAAAATTATGTTAAATTTTTAACTCCAAACCTATATTACTGTACAATTAAATAATAATTACAAAATTTTTTAATCATTGAGATAATTACACGTTAATTATCTGATTTAAGTATAAAATTTTAATTCTTAATATTTAAAATTGTAATTCGAAGTTTGTTAAGATCTTATATTTTGTCATGGAAAAATTTTCATAACTTCACGTGTATTAAACTAAGAAATGTCGAAGAAAAGCTTTTACGCTTCCGATCCTAGATCCTAAATCCTAAATTTTAATGTTACTTCATTCATGGATTTTAATTAATTTGAAAACGAGTTACGAAGATTGAAACAGAAACGAAGATTGAATGCAGGAACTTTAATAGATATTTTCTATTTTAAGTACTATTAGGGGAAAAAAATAAAATGGTGTAATTTTTATTTATACGATTTTTTCAAATTTAGTTAGAGACCTATATTTTTAATTCTCACTATCTCACGGAACAGTAACTGAAAATCCTGTTTCTCCATTTTTTTCTTATTATCTTTTATTTGCATAAGAAAAATTAAATTTTCTTCAAATTTGAACATTAAATATGTTTTGTAAAAATTGTATCATGTAAATTATATATGTGTGTACGTAAATGTTTACTAGTGTGAACATAATCCTTCCGGAACTTTTATTGTAGAGGAATAAAAGCTTTAAAGATATTGATGAGAAAAAATTCAGAACTTGTCTTCCTCACAATTTATTAGCTGATTAACTTATTTTTATTTGAGTACTTTTTTTAAGAGTACAAATTATTTACTTTGTTGAACAATAATCTCTCCAAATTTATAATTTTTAACCATTTAAATTGTTTTTAAATAACCATTAAATAATTCATATTTTTGTAAATAATTTTATTTCTTTCATGAAGTTTTAAAAACTGCATTGAGGAAATAAATTTCCTTCAGATTTATTCAAATATAAGCTAAATAATACGGTGTTAAGATATAGCTCATTAAATAGACTTACAAGGTCACTATACTTTCGAAATTAGAAGGAAATTTATCCTATCTAACTTCATAAAAAGTATGTTCAGCTTCATTACAGAATGAAGGACATCTCTGTAGATTGCATAAATATAAATGTATGTAGGTATACATATAGAAACAATAGATAATCAACTAACATTAGTAGTTTATTTCTGTTTTCTTGTTCCAGTTTATGAAACTCAGAATTTCTTGATTATATTTCGGTCAATTTACGAATGAAGTTTTTGATATGTTATCTTAATACTAACTTTTTAAAAGTTGTTTTTAAATAATTTTTTGGCAGAATCATCATTACATAAGAAAGATAAGGATATATACGATTTATAGTATTAGTGAAATATACAGAATTGCTAAATAATATAATAAGACACAAAATAAAAATTTTGTCACAAATATTTGTTTAATAACAATATGGATAATTTTTATTGCACCAAAAGAAAATTATATTTGATAAATTATAAGTTGCAATAAAATAGGCAATAATTGAACAACCTTTGGCAAATAAAAGTTCAACTGATCTATACAATTGTGATATTATTCGAACGCGTTCATATGATTTGCATATCACATACGATAAATTTTATCAAACTCCTCGTTTATGGCTCACTGGCTACGATGAAGTATATTTATAATAATTTTTATTTTAATGTGTTTCTAATTTTTACTTTCATCGTATTATAAACTTATGTGCAAAAAAGTTAGATCATTTCAAAATGGAACCTTTTTTATCGACAATTAGTCAATTGTTTTAAATCTTTCAAAGTGATCAATACTTCTTAATGGAATTTCCGTATATTTACTTATATCATGGCTTCCTTAAAAATAGATCGTAGATCCAAACAGTGTCGCGGGACTTCAAAAAAAAAGGAGTAAATTTGTACGATCAAATTTTAAAATATTTGCTTAAAAAATTTAATAACGCTACTATTTAAATTTGAAAATTCCTAACATTGATACAATTCCTTGAGCTACTATACCTAAACTGACCATTTACTATAGGTGTTTGCTTTATTTAAAATCGTTATTAGTACATAATGCTTACGAATAAGAAGTCGTGCACCGTAAAGACCGTTTTTAATGAAATTTAATCTACACGTTATAAAATTGGAAGAAAACTATTTATTAGTTTTATAGAAAAGCACAAAATTTTCCTAGAAACAGACATTGTTGTTATATATTTATTTGGAGTCACAGAATAATAAATATAGAAGGGAAACTTTTATTGTTAGGATAGAACGGAGTTCCTGGAAAACATTTTATTTACACTAAGCTTGCAATGTTACACTTTATAACGTAAAAACGTTAACATAATTACCAGTTAATTTTTGTGATAAAGTTGTCAGTCAAGACTAAATTCTTTACATCTCTTAATGAAATTCGCGTATGGAATTACAGACCACAAATATTTATTGTGTGACTTAGTTGCTAAATGTGTATTTTGATACTAATTATGATGTCATAGTTGGCAGCAGCACTCTTAGTGTTGTTCGAACGGAATTTAAAATTATTTTCCGACCCAAGCAATAGACGGTTTTTTTCTATGCCTGTTATTCTACGCGCGTTTTGGGTTGTGTAAAATTTCCAGCATTTAATAGTAATTTGAAAGAAAAAGTTTAAACAGTCATTACATATCATTAAATGCTGTCTTTTTTCAGTTGATATTTACACGGATAAAAATTTCTACTTATTCTTAAGTTTATATCTACTTGAAATTGGGACAAGTAGAGTTATATTATTAAAAACGCGTATAAATATACTTATATTTTGCTATATAAGTATACATATATTAATTTAAAGTATATTTTTATTAAACTTTAAAATATTGTTTATAAAAACCAAAATTTTTATACTAGTCCCAAATCTAAGTAGAAACAATCCAACGATTGTTTAATACAAAAGTTGTTAAAAAACAAGAAAATTACTTTTGCTGGAGTATCTTTTAAGTTAATTTACATAGGAAAATTTAATTGCACTTATCACTGTTGTCAAACTGACACCAATTTGAATATAGACAATTTAGATTCACTATCTACGTTTCATATTTTTGGATTACTTTTTTGTTACAAGTTTTTTAAGTTGATTTTATACGAAGAAAGTTTTACAAAGTTTTATTTTAGTTTTTTATGTAAAATAAAAAATAGAATCATAAACCGCTAACCATTGATGAAATGTATGAAGATGTTTTTCAAGATTATACTAATAAAACAGTAACAGTGGAGCATCATCCACATTTAACTGGTATTTCAATGGCATCTGTTCATCCATGCAGGTATTTTTATGATTTTATAAATAAGACGTTAAAGCCCTTTTAAAGAATGAAAGAACTCTTCGAAATCGTCTTAAGAAAAAATATATTCCTATTAGTATATATCAGTGGGGGGGGGGCAAATGTGGCTCTTAGAGCCGCATGCGACTCTTTCTTACCTAAACTGTGGCTCTCCAACTCCAATTGACAAGAACCAGTGAATCTGAGTAAAAATGTACTTTTCCAAAATTTATTGAATGATTTTTAAATTCTTTTTATTTATAAAATATCAACATTTAATTTTAAGTATGAAAAATATCTGTGAGGTACTCAGTACAAATAGAAAGAATCAAATCAATTAGAAAAATCGAAAGAAATACAAGTAAATAGTTAATATTAATTATAAATAATCAATAAAACAGTCAAGCAAGCACGTTCGACATATCCAACTACTTTTCAGGTAGTTTTGTGCGGCTCCCGTAATAAATTTAAACATGAAATGCGGCTCTTAATAGCATCGTGTATCTCCACCCCTGGTATATATTGTCCAAAATAAATGAACTTTTATTGTTAAAAATAATATTTAATTTTTATTATTGGTCTTTAGCTAAGGAAACACATACTTAAATCAGGCTTTTTCGTAAATTCGATTTTATCAACTCCAGTTGGTCAAAATCTGTTTGTACACATAAATGGGTTGCCAAATTTATAAATCAAATTTACTAAATTTAAGTAATTTTCAACCTAATGTTATAAGAGCTCCTTTAACCAGGTTCGATTTAAGAAAATATTTTTAATAGATAAATAGTAACCAAATTTCAATAAAAAATGATTAATAATACTACGTTTTAAATACGTAAATGTATATAACATGTACTTTTGCATTGTGTTAAAATAAAATATATTTTTTTTTTAATCTTTATTGCCAGTTTTTATATTTTACCAATTACATATCCCATCGATCAAAATGCCCGTTTTGATAGAAATAGGTGAATATCCAACAGCGGTGGATATACTTTTAATTCTTAAAGGCGACTTACTAGGTAAAAAGTAGTTCATGGGCGACTATAAGCATGCCATTAACTGTTAGTTGAAAAAAAAATATTTTCATTTGTTCACAAATCTCCACCTAAACATTGAGGTTTTGTTCAAAATCATTTTTTTTAAAGTGTTGTTATATTTTCATATATACTTATATTTTCCAACATACTTATATGTTCAAACATAAAATTCAGATTAAAAAAATTGCTTAATTTGAGCTTGGTGGGCTACTTTCAACGCTTTTGTGGTGGAACAATCGACCGTGGTCGACGTGTTGTCCACCCTTGGTATATAACAACCATTCGTAGTTCTATTGTTATGAATTTTATGACCTTTCCCCTTCTATCCTTACTAAAATAGAATTGAATGTGGCAAAATTACCCTAATTTGTTGATCCAATCATGATTTTTAGATATTATGGGGTAAATTTATAATTTTGTTTATTCGATTACACATCGAATATTTTAGAAAGTATTAAGAATTTTATAACATTTTTGCTCATATTTTTGTTTCATGAATCTAATCAGAATTTTTTTAAGGCATGCTGAAGTTATGAAAAAAATTATTAATACAGTTGTTGAAGGCGGTGGCGAAGTTGGCGTACACTTATACTTGATAATATTTTTAAAATTTGTACAATCAGTGATTCCAACTATTGAATATGATTATACACAAAATTTTTCGCTTTGATTTTAAATTTATACTTTGTTTTTTGTGCTTTTTTATGTTCAAAATAACTTTTACATTAAAATGCCATTCGTTATTTTTTAATTTGAAACTGTTCTAAAAACCTGCGCAGTATCTAAATTATGGATTTTACTACTTTTCAAAATAATATTTTGGAAATTGAAAAGAAGTCAATTGGTGTGCCGGATAGAAGATGGGAAGTGATTGACAACAAATATTTAATAAATTTAACTTATAAGAATATTAACGCTGAACCTTACTGCTTTGAATATCATATCGTTTATAACATGAGTTATCAAATTCCAAATCTGCTTTTCCGTATATCAGATAGTACAGGACGGAATTTAATGTTGAATGAACTAGAGTCAATAGTTGAAAATTTGTTTATGAATTTTAAAATAGATTTAAATGTCAGTTTGATGCAAACATTTCATCCATATACGAATCGCATAATGTTTACATTTCATCCATGTGGCATCAAGAATTCACTATTACCTTTGACAAATAGTCTGTGTCAAGATAAAGACAATTCCGTTGCTGCTTTAATAAATATGATAGGCAAATTAGTGTACATTGATTTCGATTGGTTTTATATGGTGACTGATTAATTCTGAAAGTATTGTCAAAAGTAATGGTTAAAATTAAAATTATATGTAAACTCAAAAACCAATAAGCAATCTGATTGTGTCCCAAAATAAGATAAAACATTGTTTTTTAGTGTTGTTTGGCTCATAAAAAGTAGTCGCTCCAGTTCTTGTAGCTATCAATTTTTTATTTACTCTAACAATTTGAAAACAATGTTTTTTTTTAATGAATATCTCTCTTTTTGGTTAAATTAAAATCATTGTTAATTTTAATACTCAGACTAAATAAAAAATATGAACGAGATAAAATGTGTATTAATATATAACAAGTATAATAAATAACATTGCTAATTAAAGCTTGCATTCATGTTAAACACTTTTGCCACTTAAGCAGTAGGTCTTTCAAGTCCGTTTTATTTTATAAAACGGGAATCAATGATTTATGTATACGATTAAAAAAACATTAAACTTAAGTTCTAAATGCCTTTGCTTTTTTCATTGTTTTGTTATTTTTGAATTCATGAGATAACATTGTTCGCTGACATCAAAATTCAATGAAAATTCGTAGGCACTTTGAAACGGATCAGACTAACAGCGATATTTGGTTCATGGATATTGACTTTTAGATTAAAAATTCGTTGTTTTTCTATGTTTAATTAACAAATTTTTTTAATTAGTAAAAACTAATTATAACTTTTTTTTAAAACTACAAATAACTTAATCTTTAGAAAAGATATGTTAGACTTTGAGATATGTCAAGCTAGTATGGAACAGATATGTAATCGAAAACTGTTAATTACATATTAAAAAATACATTATTTGATCCTATATTAGCTTCGTTTTCGGGCGAATCAATGCAGAGTTGTGAAGCTGTAACAGATCTTGTTTGAAATACTGGATTTGAATTTGATGGCTCCGCCAATAATTGTCGTAAACGTCTCAACTGCACTTCCAATTGATGATTGTGATCTTCGAGAATTTGCATACGAGCTTCTAAACGATTCTTATGCTGCCGTAATAATTTTTCTTCATTTATTACATCTTGATTTTTGTACTCATAGCCATTATCTATCATAGTTCGGCTAGTTAAATGTTGCTGACTTTTTAAATGGTCATATTCGTTTTGTAATGCCTCGTTTTCATTCTCTAAATTTCTTTTTTAAAAAAAGAAATTACGGTGAAGTAAGTCCACTTTCGTCATAACAAATATTAATAAAAATATTTTCATTTTTGTAATATTTGTGAAACGTAATTTATAAATAAAGTAAAAATGGTGAGTTTTTGCACTCTATGAGCCAAGCTGTGATAAAATAATCACTGTGATGTCACTGTGAAAAATAATTTGTGAAATCACAAAATGGACAAAAAATGCACTGTTTTAAATAAGTTACTTTTTAGTGGAAAAAAGTTATCATTATGATATTGTAAAAAATTAAATCAAGTATATAATGTATGTTTCTATCTTCGTTCAAGCTGAACGAGTGATTCACGTTAGAAGATTTTTATCACTGTTATATTTTTTTTTCTTACCACATTGTTAAACTTTTTTTGACTATCACAGTGATAGTAATAAACGAGTCCACTTATTTATCACAACAAGGAGTAATATCCATACGACGCATAAATCAGACCATTCTAGTATAGGGATGGACAAAAGCGGGTCTGTAGGCAAAATACGCCTCTTTTGGTCACTTTATTCGGCTCGTTAATAGTACTACATGCATTTTTTTATCATTAAAACAAATAAATAGAAAAATAACATGTTTCATAAACAACTTTTCTTAATGATTATTAATTTAATATAGTAAATTCTATTCCTTTGAAAATTATATAATATATTTTACTGGGCACAAATTTTTCACATGTACACCCAATTAAGATAATTTATTATTACTATTATCTATTATTAACTGTCAAATGTTTTTGTCCAAATCATTTAAAATGATACTTATAGTGTTCTTGTAAACAAAAAATTTTTAAGAAGCAAAAAACTCTACCCAAAACATTCGCGTGTGATAGTGTATGCAGTAAAGTCTTCCAACTCGGAAGACGTTTTGAATATTCTGACCCACACTTAAAATTATTTACCCACCATTGCTCCACTGTGATATATCACAAAAAAATGTATTTTTAACAACACAATTACAATATTTTGTTACACAATTTTTTTTTAAATACTTTGCATAACTGACAAAGTGTGTGTTAAATATGTCACAAGCGTTGGGGGGATGAATCATTGTAAATAAGAGTCCATACCTAATTATAGATTCAAGTTCTTGTCTTTGTTCTTCGTTAATCACCATCATTA